>JAWKAJ010000367.1:0-16195 GCA_033816785.1 Picus viridis
CCCTCGTCGCGTGACGGAGGGGCTCGGCTCCTGCCATTTTTTTTTCCTGCTGCCCCCTGCCGGGTAGACGTGGCCTCCCGGAGAGGGGCGGGGGGGTGTAGGGTGTCGGTGCGCTGCGGCGTGCGGCGGGAGGTAGACGTGCTCTCCTTTCCCGAGGGGGTAGACGTGCTCTCCCTGGCGAGTTGGGACTTAGCGCGCTGAGGCATGCGGCGGGAGGTAGACGTGCTCTCCCTCAGCCGGCCAGTAGACGTGCTCTCCCTCAGCTGGCCAGTAGACGTGCTCTCCCTCAGCCGGCGAGTAGACGTGCTCTCCCTCAGCCGGCCAGTAGACGTGCTCTCCCTGAGCCGGCGAGTAGACGTGCTCTCCTCGGAGATCGCGGCTCTCGCCAAGGGGTCGCTGTTTCTCGCTGCCTCCGCCTATGTTATCGTAGGAGCCGGCGTGATTTCTGCGTCTTGCCGCTGGGCGGCCAGCAGGTGGGTGTGTGCTCCGAGAAGAGACGGCCCTTCCTCTCCGTCTATAAGGGAGTACTGCATGCCATGCACTCCCGGAGCAGCGCTCCCGAGCGGCTGCTCCAGGCCACCCGCCAGGCGGCTGATCAGGGGCTGGCTGGCTTCTCGGTGGCTTTCCCCGGGTCCGGCAGGGGACCCGCGGGGCCGGGCAAGGGCGCAGCGGTTCGGAGCGGCCGCTGGCGCACCCGTAGCGATGGGGGACGGGGGCTTGCCCGGAGGTGAGCCGGAGCCCAGCCCGGGCACGGCAAAGAGGGAAAGGCAAAGCGAGAAGGGCGGCTTGTGCCGGCCACTCTGGAAATGTGCGACCCCCAAGCGCAGGGAGCTTTGCCCCGGTGGGGCAGGAGTCAAAGCGGGGAGGAGTGGTGGCCGGCGTCGGTCCCACCGAGAAGGGAAGCAGCCCACCCGGGCACGGCGAGAGAGAGCCCGGTGACGGCGGGGAGTTGACCCCAACACCCGACCCTCTTCACGGGGGTTCCCCCCATGGCCAAAGCCGCAGCCCGCGGGGGCGCGGCGTCTAAGGGGAAAGCCAGCGGCGGCGACTGGCCTACTCGTAGACTCTGGAGCCTGGCATGGGGGGAGGAGGCCAAGCCGTTGCCGAGCACGGCTTCCTCCTGGCTCCTGCGGGGCGCCGGGTGCAGCAGAGTGGAAAGGCGAGAGCGTGTGGGGGAGAGGCAGAGGCGCTCTGCCCCCGTCTCTGCAAGGCGCCTCTTTCGCTCCTCCGGCGTTAAAGCCGGAGCCCGGGAACAGCCGGGCGAAAGCAGCCCCGCGCGGTGCGGGCTGCAGCCGAAGGGGATGTGGAGCCTGCGGCAGCTCCCCCTCCCTGTCCCCACCGAGCCTGGTGATGGCACGGGGGTGTGAGGTGGCAGTGCCCGTCGTCCCCTCCCCCGAACTCTTTTGCCCTCAGGGCTCCAGGCTTTGCTGGGTCACGGCTGGTTGCGTCTGGTGTGTCCCAGCGACTTGGCAGGTGTGCTGGAGGGCTCGGTGAGCGGGAGCGCAGGGCGGCTTAGTGACGGGGCCGAGGTGTGGCGGTGCCTGGTGCCCCTGCCGCGTTTTGTCCGGCGTTAAAGCCGGACCCCCGCTTGGAGCGGGCAGAACCGTGCGGTTTGGAGGTGGCTGGTTGGATGCAGCTGGCCTGCGGTGGGCGGGGGGACGAGACTCGGGCAGCCTATGAGGGCTGCCCCCCCCCCCGCCGGCTCCCTAGGGTCCTTGGGTGGCGGGGAGGAGGCGTCGTCGCCTCGTCCCCTGGTTTCTGCCGGCGCGAAGCCTGCCTTTTTCCTTTTTTGTTTTGGTGGGGTTGGGTGCCCGTTGCGTCGGGCCGGCCCCCGCGGCTTCCCCGGTGCCCGAGGGCTCGGTGATGGGACCGCCGGGCTGCTTAGTTTTGGGCCGAGGTGGCGGCGCCTCGGTAGCCCTGGGGTTTCCTCTCCGGCGTTAAGTGCCGGAGCCCGCGGAAGCGGGCCAGAACCGCGCGGTTGGCGGCTGCCGGTCCCGGTGGGGCGGCAGCCGGCCGGCGGGTGGCCGAGGCTGTGTGTGGCGCCTTCATGGGCTTCTGCCTGGCCCCCGCAATGTTTGGTTTTTGGGAGGCGGCGGGTGCCTCCGTCTTTTTTCCTTTGGCGAGAGCGGTGTGCGCGAGGCCGGCTGTGTGGAAGGCTCGGAGGGCCGGGGAGAAGGCAGCCTTGCGTGGCTGTGCTCCTCGGGTGGTGGCCGGAGTCGGTGTGGGAGGGCAAGAGGGGGTTGGGGGCCGGTGAGCCCCTGGCGCCTTGCCGCGAGGCGGCCGCGCAGCTCGGGGGCGTCCCCGTGTGCGCGAGGCCGGGTCCGTCGAAGGCTCGGAGGGCCGGGGAGAAGGCAGCCTTGCGTGGCTGTGCTCCTCGGGTGGTGGCCGGAGTCGGTGTGGGAGGGCAAGAGGGGGTTGGGGGCCGGTGAGCCCCTGGCGCCTTGCCGCGAGGCGGCCGCGCAGCTCGGGGGCGTCCGCGTGTGCGCGAGGCCGGGTCCGTCGAAGGCTCGGAGGGCCGGGGAGAGGCAGCCTTGCGTGGCTGTGCTTCCTGGGTGGTAGCCGGAGTCGGTCTGGGAAGGGCAAAAGGAGGGGGGGGTTGCGGGGTTGGGGGCCGGTGAGCCCCTGGCTTCTCGTGCCCTCCCGCGAGGCGGTTGCGCAGCTCGGGGGCGTCCCCGTGTGCGTGAGGCGATTTGCGGCTGGGCGGTGTCGGGGCCGCTTCCGTTGGGGTGTGTGGGAGCCGTCGGGCACCTGAGGGCGGGGGTGTGCCGTTCGGCGCGGCGCTGCCGGTGAGGGCAGGGCAGCGTTTCCCCGGCGGGGCCTTTTGGGGGGGGCCCCGCCGCCTGGCACTCGGAGGACGCGTGTCCGCCGGGTGGGGCTTAAGGGCTTGGCAAGGGGAGGTGGGAGCAGGCGGTCCCTCGTCGCGTGACGGAGGGACTGGGCTCCTGCCCTTTTTTGCCACCCTCCCTCCCCCCCCCCCGGTGTCGGGTAGACGTGGCCTCCGGGGAAGGGAAGGGGGCAGGGCGGCTGTGTGCGGGGCCGGGCGCCGGGCGGCAAAGTCGGGGCGGATGGCGAGGAGCGGTCTCAGCGCGCTGAGACCGCTCCTCGCCATCCGCCCCGACTTTGCCGCCCTAGAAATACGCCGAGAGCCGGCGAGGTCGACGCGGTCTCGGCGTGCGGCGGGGGACTTAGTGCGCGGAGGCTGTGGGGCGGGAGGTAGACGTGGTCTCCTTGGCCAGCCCAGGAGGTAGACGTGGTCTCCCTGGCGAGGCGGGACTTAGTGCGCGGAGGCTGTGGGGCGGGAGGTAGACGTGGTCTCCTTGGCCAGCCCAGGAGGTAGACGTGGTCTCCCTGGCGAGGCGGGACTTAGTGCGCGGAGGCTGTGGGGCGGGAGGTAGACGTGGTCTCCTTGGCCAGCCCAGGAGGTAGACGTGGTCTCCCTGGCGAGGCGGGACTTAGTGCGCGGAGGCTGTGGGGCGGGAGGTAGACGTGGTCTCCTTGGCCAGCCCAGGAGGTAGACGTGGTCTCCCTGGCGAGGCGGGACTTAGTGCGCGGAGGCTGTGGGGCGGGAGGTAGACGTGGTCTCCTTGGCCAGCCCAGGAGGTAGACGTGGTCTCCCTGGCGAGGCGGGACTTAGTGCGCGGAGGCTGTGGGGCGGGAGGTAGACGTGCTCTCCGAGGCCGGCGGGGACTTAGCGCGTGGGGGCGAGAGCCGCGAGGTAGACGTCCTCCCCGCGGCGAGGTCCCGCCCGCCCGCCGCACCCCCCCCCCGGGCCCCCGCCTCGCTGCCCCCCCCCCCCCCCCCCCCACGGGCCCCCAAAACCCCCCCCCGCGGGCGCCCCCCCGGCCCCCAACCCCCCAATAAGTGAAGAGAGGCAGTCGGCATGAAACCTTATTTTATTGAGCGCTGTTGTATGAAATCCTCTTTTGTTCAAAGTTCTTTTATTAAGCGGTCTTTTCTTCGGCACTGGTGTTCTCTGGGGAAAAGGTCTGCCGGCATCTCGAGAAATGCGCGGCCCCCCCCCCCCCCCCGTTGCCGCTGTGCGCTGAGCGCCCCCCCGCCGCTCCCTGCCCCCGAAGCCGGGAGCAGCTGGGCACCCCCGCCAAAGCCGCGGCGGCTTCCCCTTCCCACACTGTCCCCTGGAGGGGGCAGGTGGCGGGCCGCTCCTCCGGATCGCAAGCCGGGCTGCCGGCTCCCTTCCTGGGCTGCCCGGGCGCTGTCTCCAAGCCCCGCGACCGAGGCGCTGCGGTTCCGGTGGCCGTGCCCCGTGCCCGAGCTAGCCGCTCGCCGCTGCCCTGCCCCTCCCCTGCCCTCCGGTCCCCGTCCCCGTCCCCGTCCCCGTCCCCCGTCCCCCGTCCCCCAAAACTTGCTGCTCTCCACGCTGTCCCCTGGAGAGGGGAGGTAGCGGTCCGCTGCTCCGGACCTCGACGCCGGCTTGCCGCTTGTCTCCCTTGCCTGCCCGCCCGCCCGTTAATCCCCCCACCGGCAAAACTCCCCAGCGCTACCGCATGCCGCTCCCTCTCTCGCCGCTCTCGCTTGCCGCTGCCCCCGCCCCGCGCCGAAAACAAAACCCCAGCCCTACCGCATGCCGCTCCCTCTCTCGCCGCTCTCGCTTGAAGAAAACCCCCAGCCCTACCGCATGCCGCTCCCTCTCTCGCCGCTCTCGCTTGCCGCTGCCCCCCGCCCCGCGCCGAAAACAAAACCCCAGCCCTACCGCATGCCGCTCCCTCTCTCGCCGCTCTCGCTTGAAGAAAACCCCCAGCCCTACCGCATGCCGCTCCCTCTCTCGCCGCTCTCGCTTGCCGCTGCACGGCCCCGACCCTCTCCCCCCGCCGTCACTTGCTGCCGCCGCCGCTGCCCCCCGCCCCACGAAAACCCCTAGCCCCACCGCATGCCGCTCCCCCTCTCGCCGCTCTCGCTTGCCGCTGCCCCCGCCCCGCGCCGAAAAAAAAACCCCAGCCCCACCGCATGCCGCTCCCCCTCTCCCCGCTCTCGCTTGCCGCTGCACCCCCGCCCGCCGCCGAAAAACAACCTCCAGCCCTACCCCAGGTCGCCCCCCCGCTCTCGCTTGCCGCTGCACGCCCCCGACCCCTTTCCCCCCGCCGTCACTTGCTGCCGCCGCCGCTGCCCCCCGCCCCAAGAAAACCCCTAGCCCCACCGCATGCCGCTCCCCCTCTCGCCGCTCTCGCTTGCCGCTGCCCCCGCCCCGCGCCGAAAGAAAACCCCCAGCCCCACCGCATGCCGCTCCCCCTCTCGCCGCTCTCGCTTGCCGCTGCCCCCCGCCCCGCGCCGAAAACAAAGCCCCAGCCCTACCGCATGCCGCTCCCTCTCTCGCCGCTCTCGCTTGCCGCTGCCCCCCGCCCCGCGCCGAAAAAAAACCCCAGCCCCACCGCATGCCGCCCCCCTCTCGCCGCTCTCGCTTGCCGCTGCCCCCGCCCCGCGCCGAAAAAAAACCCCCAGCCCCACCGCATGCCGCTCCCCCTCTCGCCGCCGCTCTCGCTTGCCGCTGCCCCCGCCCCGCGCGAAAAAAAACCCCCAGCCCCACCGCATGCCGCTCCCCCTCTCCCCGCTCTCGCTTGCCGCTGCACCCCCGCCCGCCGCCGAAAAAACCTCCAGCCCTACCCCAGGTCGTCCCCCCCCCCGCTCTCGCTTGCCGCAGAGCCAGAGCCGAGGGGCAGTGCTCGGCGCTAGTTGCTAGAGGCAGAGCCGAGGGGCAGTGCTCAGTGCTGGCTGCTAGAGGCAGAGCCGAGGGGCAGTGCTCGGCGCTGGCTGTTAGAGCCAGAGCTGGTTGAGGGGGCAGGGCAGTGCTCAGCGCTGGCTGCTAGAGCCAGAGCCGAGGGGCAGTGCTCGGCGCTAACTGCTAGAGGCAGAGCCGAGGGGCAGTGCTCGGTGCTGGCTGCTAGAGCCAGAGCCGAGGGGCAGTGCTCGGCGCTGGCTGCTAGAGCCAGAGCCGAGGGGCAGTGCTCGGCGCTAACTGCTAGAGCCAGAGCCGAGGGGCAGTGCTCGGCGCTAACTGCTAGAGCCAGAGCCGAGGGCAGTGCTCGGCGCTAACTGCTAGAGCCAGAGCCGAGGGGCAGTGCTCGGCACTAACTGCTAGAGCCAGAGCCGAGGGGCAGTGCTCAGCGCTAACTGCTAGAGGCAGAGCCGAGGGGCAGTGCTCGGCGCTAACTGCTAGAGGCAGAGCCGAGCCGAGGGCAGTGCTCTGGCGCAGGCTGCCGAGGGGAGTGCTCGGCGCTGGCTGAGCCAGAGCGGAGGGGCAGTGCTCAGTGCTGGCTGCTAGAGGCAGAGCCGAGGGGCAGTGCTCGGCGCTGGCTGCTAGAGCCAGAGCGGAGGGGCAGTGCTAGAGCCAGAGCCGAGGGGCAGTGCTCGCTAACTGCTAGAGCCAGAGCGGAGGGGCAGTGCTCGGCGCTAACTGCTAGAGAGGCAGAGCCGAGGGGCAGTGCTCAGCGCTAACTGCTAGAGCCAGAGCGGAGGGGCGAGGCAGAGCCGGGGCAGTGCTCGGCGCTAACTGCTAGAGGCAGAGCCGAGGGGCAGTGCTCAGCGCTAACTGCTAGAGCCAGAGCCGAGGGGCAGTGCTCAGCGCTAACTGCTAGAGCCAGAGCCGAGGGGGCAGTGCTCGGCGCTGGCTGTTAGAGCCAGAGCGAGGGGCAGTGGCGCTAACTGCTAGAGCCAGAGCCGAGGGGGCAGTGCTCGGCGCTGGCTGTTAGGAGCCAGGCAGTGCTGGCTGCTAGAGGTAGAGCCAGAGAGGGGCAGTGCTCGGCGCTGGCTGCTAGAGGCAGAGCCGAGGGGCAGCTAACTGCTAGAGCCAGAGCTGAGGGGCAGTGCTCAGTGCTGGCTGCCTAGGCAGCCAGGGGCAGTGCGGCGCTGGGCTGCTGCCAGGGGGCAGTGAGCTGGCAGAGCCAGAGCCGGGGGGCAGTGCTCGGCGCTAACTGCTAGAGGCAGAGCCGAGGGCAGTGCTCGGCGCTGGCTGCTAGAGCCAGAGCCGAGGGGCAGTGCTGGCTGTTCGGCGCTGGCTGCTAGAGCCAGAGCCGAGGGGCAGTGCTCGGCGCTAACTGCTAGAGCCAGAGCGGAGGGGCAGTGCTCAGCGCTGGCTGCTAAGAGGCAGAGCCGAGGGGCAGTGCTCGGCGCGGCAGAGCCGAGGGGCAGTGCTCGGCGCTGGCTGCTAGAGGGCAGAGCCGAGGGGGCAGTGCTCGGCGCTGGCTGCTAGAGGCAGAGCCGCTGGGCTAGAGCCAGAGCGGAGGGGCAGTGCTCGCTAACTGCGGCAGAGCCGAGGGGCAGTGCTAGAGGCTAGAGCCAGAGCCGGGGCAGTGCTCGGCGCTAACTGCTAGAGCCAGAGCCGAGGGGCAGTGCTCGGCGCTGGCTGCTAGAGGCAGAGCCGAGGGGCCAGGGGGCAGTGCTCGGCGCTGGCTGCTAGAGCCAGAGCCGAGGGGGGCAGTGCTCGGCGCTAACTGCTAGAGCCAGAGCCGGGGGGCAGTGGGGCAGCTACCAGGCCAGGCAGTGCTGGCGCTAACTGCTAGAGGCAAAGCCGAGGGGCAGTGCGCTGGCTGCTAGAGGCAGAGCCGAGGGGCAGTGCTCGGCGCTGGCTGTTAGAGCCAGAGCGGAGGGGCAGTGCTCAGCGCTAGCTGCTAGAGCCAGAGCCGAGGGGCAGTGCTCGGCGCTAACTGCTAGAGGCAGAGCCGAGGGGGGGCAGGGGCTGGCTGCTAGAGCCAGAACCGAGGGCAGTGCTCGGCGCTGGCTGCTAGAGCCAGAGCCGAGGGGCAGTGCTCGGCGCTGGCTGTTAGAGCCAGAGCCGAGGGGCAGTGCTCGGCGCTAACTGCTAGAGCCAGAGCCGAGGGGCAGTGCTCGGCGCTAACTGCTAGAGCCAGAGCCGAGGGCAGTGCTCGGCGCTAACTGCTAGAGCCAGAGCCGAGGGCAGTACTAAGCCAGGCGAGGGGCAGTTCTGCTAGCTAGAGCCAGAGCCGAGGGGGCAGTGCTCGGCGCTAACTGCTAGCCAGAGCCAGAGCCGGCGGAGGGGCAGTGCTCGGCGCTAACTGCTAGAGCCAGAGCCGAGGGGCAGTGCTCGAGCGCTAACTGCTAGAGCCAGAGCCGAGGGGCAGTGCTCGGCGCTAACTGCTAGAGGCAGAGCCGAGGGGCAGTGCTCGGCGCTGGCTGCTAGAGGCAGAGCCGAGGGGCAGTGCTCGGCGCTAACTGCTAGAGCCAGAGCGGAGGGGCAGTGCTCAGCGCTAACTGCTAGAGCCAGAGCCGAGGGGCAGTGCTCGGCGCTAACTGCTAGAGGCAGAGCCGAGGGGCAGTGCTCAGTGCTGGCTGCTAGAGGCAGAGCCTAGAGGTAGAGCCGGGGCAGTGCTCGGCGCTAACTGCTAGAGCCAGAGCCGAGGGGCAGTGCTCGGCGCTAACTGCTAGAGCCAGAGCGGAGGGCAGTGCTCGGCGCTAACTGCTAGAGCCAGAGCCGAGGGGCAGTGCTCGGTGCTGGCTGCTAGAGGCAGAGCCGAGGGGCAGTGCTCGGCGCTAACTGCTAGAGCCAGAGCCGAGGGGCAGTGCTCGGCGCTAACTGCTAGAGCCAGAGCCGAGGGGCAGTGCTCGGCGCTAACTGCTAGAGCCAGAGCCGAGGGGCAGTGCTCAGTGCTGGCTGCTAGAGGCAGAGCCGAGGGCAGTGCTCGGCGCTAACTGCTAGAGCCAGAGCCGAGGGGCAGTGCTCGGCGCTAACTGCTAGAGCCAGAGCCGAGGGCAGTGCTCGGCGCTAACTGCTAGAGCCAGAGCCGAGGGGGCAGTGCTCGGCGCCAACTGCTAGAGCCAGAGCCGAGGGGCAGTGCTCGCGCTGGCTGCTAGAGGCAGAGCCGAGGGGCAGTGCTCGGCGCTAACTGCTAGAGCCAGAGCCGAGGGGCAGTGCTCGGCGCTAACTGCTAGAGCCAGAGCCGAGGGGGCAGTGCTCGGCGCTGGCTGCTAGAGGCAGAGCCGGGGGCAGTGCTCGGCGCTGGCTGCTAGAGGCAACAGTGCTAGAGCCAGAGCCGAGGGGCAGTGCTCGGCGCTAACTGCTAGAGCCAGAGCCGAGGGGCAGTGCTCGGCGCTAGAGCCAACTGCTAGAGCCAGAGCCGAGGGGCAGTGCTCGGCGCTGGCTGCTAGAGGCAGAGCCGAGGGGCAGTGCTCGGCGCTGGCTGCCAGAGCCGGGGGGCAGTGCTCGAGCGCTAACTGTTAGAGCACAGGAGGGGCAGTGCTCAGCGCTGGCTGCAGAGCCAGAGCCGGGGCAGTGCTCGGCGCTAACAGAGCCGGGGTGGCAGTGCTAGAGCTGCAGAGCCGAGGGGCAGTGCTCGGCGCTAACTGCTAGAGGCAGAGCCGAGGGCAGTGCTCGGCGCTGGCTGCTAGAGCCAGAGCCGAGGGGCAGTGCTCGGCGCTAACTGCTAGAGCCAGAGCGAGGGGCAGTGCTCGGCGCTGGCTGCTAGAGCCAGAGCCGCTAACTGGGGCAGAGCCGAGGGCAGTGCGCTGGCTGCTAGAGAGCCAGAGCCGCCAGAGCGGGAGGGGCAGTGCTCGGCGCTGGCTGCTAGAGCCAGAGCCGAGGGGCAGTGCTCGGCGCTAGAGGCAACAGTGCTAGAGCCAGAGCCGAGGGGCAGTGCTCGGCGCTAACTGCTAGAGCCAGAGCCGAGGGGGCAGTGCTCGGCGCTGGCTGCTAGAGGCAGAGCCGAGGGGCAGTGGCAGCTGCTCGGCGCTAACTGCTAGAGGCAGAGCCGAGGGGCAGTGCTCGGCGCTAACTGCTAGAGCCAGAGCCGAGGGGCAGTGCTCGGCGCTAACTGCTAGAGGCAGAGCCGAGGGGCAGTGCTCGGCGCTAACTGCTAGAGCCAGAGAGGCAGAGCCAGAGCCGGGGCAGTGCTCGGCGCTAACTGCTAGAGCCAGAGCCGAGGGGCAGAGGCAGAGCCGAGGGGCAGTGCTCTGTGCTGGCTGGGCAGAGCCAGGGCTAGAGAGACAGAGGCTCGGCGCTAACTGCTAGAGCCAGAGCCGAGAGCCAAGGGGCAGAATCCAGGGGCAGCGCTAACTGCTAGAGCCAGAGCCGAGGGGCAGTGCCTGCGCCTGCTGGAGGCAGAGCCGAGCCGGGGGCAGTGCTCGGCGCTAACTGCAGAGAGGCAGAGCCGAGGGGCAGAATGCTCTCTCGCTAACTGCTGGGGACACCAGAGCCGAGAGGCGGTGCTGGCCAGCAGCCGACTGGGGGCGGAGGGGCAGTGCTCGGCGCTGCTAGAGCCAGAGCCGAGGGGCAGTGCTCTGCTAGAGCTGCCCTGCTAGAGCTAACTGCAGCCAGCCGAGGGGCAGTGCTCGGCGGGCACTGCTAGAGCAGAGCCAAGGGGCAGAATCCCTGCTCCTGCCCTGCTGGGGACACCAGACCTAGAGGCTGGATTTGGGTCTGAGCAGAGCCAAGGGGCAGAATCCCCTCTCCTGCCCTGCTGGGACACCAGACCCAGAGGCTGGATTTGGGTCTGAGCAGAGCCAAGGGGCAGAATCCCTCTCCTGCCCTGCTGGGGGCGCCCCTAGAGACAGGATTTGGGTCTGAGCAGAGCCAAGGGGCAGACTGCCCTGCCCTGAGACAGGATTTGGGTTTGGGTCTGAGCAGAGCCAAGGGGCAGAATCCCCTTCCCCTGCCCTGCTGGGGACACCAGACCTAGAGGCTGGATTTGGGTCTGAGCAGAGCCAAGGGGCAGAATCCCCTCTCCTGCCCTGCTGGGGACACCAGACCTAGAGGCTGGATTTGGGTCTGATCAGAGCCAAGGGGCAGAATCCCCTTCCCCTGCCCTGCTGGGGACACCAGACCTAGAGGCTGGATTTGGGTCTGAGCAGAGCCAAGGGGCAGAATCCCCTCTCCTGCCCTGCTGGGGACACCAGACCTAGAGGCTGGATTTGGGTCTGAGCAGAGCCAAGGGGCAGAATCCCCTTCCCCTGCCCTGCTGGGGACACCAGATCTAGAGGCTGGATTTAGGTCTGAGCAGAGCCAAGGGGCAGAATCCCCTTCCCCTGCCCTGCTGGGGACACCAGACCTAGAGGCTGGATTTGGGTCTGAGCAGAGCCAAGGGGCAGAATCCCCTTCCCCTGCCCTGCTGGGGACACCAGACCTAGAGGCTGGATTTAGGTCTGAGCAGAGCAGGGTCCAGGGGCAGAATCCCCTTCCCCTGCCCTGCTGGGGACACCAGACCTAGAGGCTGGATTTGGGTCTGAGCAGAGCCAAGGGGCAGAATCCCCTTCCCCTGCCCTGCTGGGGACACCAGACCTAGAGGCTGGATTTAGGTCTGAGCAGAGCAGGGTCCAGGGGCAGAATCCCCTCTCCTGCCCTGCTGGGGACACCAGACCTAGAGACAGGATTTGGGTCTGAGCAGAGCCAAGGGGCAGAATCCCCTGCCCTGCTGGGGACACCAGATCTAGAGGCTGGATTTAGGTCTGAGCAGAGCCAAGGGGCAGAATCCCATCTCCTGCCCTGCTGGGGACACCAGACCTTGAGGCTGGATTTGGGTCTGAGCAGAGCCAAGGGGCAGAATCCCCTTCCCCTGCCCTGCTGGGGACACCAGACCTTGAGGCTGGATATAGGTCTGAGCAGAGCAGGGTCCAGGGGCAGAATCCCCTCTCCTGCCCTGCTGGGAACACCAGACCTAGAGGCTGGATTTGGGTCTGAGCAGAGCCAAGGGGCAGAATCCCCTTCCCCTGCCCTGCTGGGGACACCAGACCTAGAGGCTGGATTTAGGTCTGAGAAGAGCCAAGGGGCAGAATCCCCTTCCCTGCCCTGCTGGGGACACCAGACCTAGAGGCTGGATTTGGGTCTGAGCAGAGCAGGGTCCAGGGGCAGAATCCCCTTCCCCTGCCCTGCTGGGGACACCAGACCTAGAGACAGGATTTGGGTCTGAGAGAGCCAAGGGGCAGAATCCCCTCTCCTGCCCTGCTGGGGACACCAGACCTAGAGGCTGGATTTGGGTCTGAGCAGAGCCGAGGGGCAGAATCCTTACCTTGCCCTGCTGGGGACGCCAGACCTAGAGACAGGATTTGGGTCTGAGCAGAGCCAAGGGGCAGAATCCCCTTCCCCTGCCCTGCTGGGGACACCAGACCTTGAGGCTGGATTTGGGTCTGAGCAGAGCCAAGGGGCAGAATCCCCTTCCCCTGCCCTGCTGGGGACACCAGACCTTGAGGCTGGATTTGGGTCTGAGCAGAGCCAAGGGGCAGAATCCCCTTCCCCTGCCCTGCTGGGGACACCAGACCTAGAGGCTGGATTTGGGTCTGAGCAGAGCCAAGGGGCAGAATCCCCTCCCCTGCCCTGCTGGGGACACCAGACCTAGAGGCTGGATTTGGGTCTGAGCAGAGCAGGGTCCAGGGGCAGAATCCCCTCTCCTGCCCTGCTGGGGACACCAGACCTAGAGGCTGGATTTGGGTCTGAGCAGAGCCAAGGGGCAGAATCCCCTTCCCCTGCCCTGCTGGGGACACCAGACCTAGAGGCTGGATTTGGGTCTGAGCAGAGCCAAGGGGCAGAATCCCCTCTCCTGCCCTGCTGGGGACACCAGATCTAGAGGCTGGATTTAGGTCTGAGCAGAGCCAAGGGGCAGAATCCCCTTCCCCTGCCCTGCTGGGGACACCAGATCTAGAGGCTGGATTTGGGTCTGAGCAGAGCCAAGGGGCAGAATCCCCTCTCCTGCCCTGCTGGGGACGCCAGACCTAGAGGCTGGATTTGGGTCTGAGCAGAGCCAAGGGGCAGAATCCCCTCTCCTGCCCTGCTGGGGACACCAGACCTAGAGACAGGATTTGGGTCTGAGCAGAGCCAAGGGGCAGAATCCCCTCTCCTGCCCTGCTGGGGACACCAGACCTAGAGACAGGATTTGGGTCTGAGCAGAGCCAAGGGGCAGAATCCCCTCTCCTGCCCTGCTGGGGACACCAGACCTTGAGGCTGGATTTGGGTCTGAGCAGAGCCAAGGGGCAGAATCCCCTCTCCTGCCCTGCTGGGGACACCAGACCTTGAGGCTGGATTTAGGTCTGAGCAGAGCAGGGTCCAGGGGCAGAATCCCTCTCCTGCCCTGCTGGGAACACCAGACCTAGAGGCTGGATTTGGGTCTGAGCAGAGCCAAGGGGCAGAATCCCCTTCCCCTGCCCTGCTGGGGACACCAGACCTTGAGGCTGGATTTAGGTCTGAGCAGAGCAGGGTCCAGGGGCAGAATCCCTCTCCTGCCCTGCTGGGAACACCAGACCTAGAGGCTGGATTTGGGTCTGAGCAGAGCCAAGGGGCAGAATCCCCTTCCCCTGCCCTGCTGGGGACACCAGACCTTGAGGCTGGATTTGGGTCTGAGCAGAGCCAAGGGGCAGAATCCCCTCTCCTGCCCTGCTGGGGACACCAGACCTAGAGGCTGGATTTAGGTCTGAGCAGAGCAGGGTCCAGGGGCAGAATCCCCTTCCCCTGCCCTGCTGGGGACGCCAGACCTTGAGGCTGGATTTGGGTCTGAGCAGAGCCAAGGGGCAGAATCCCCTTCCCCTGCCCTGCTGGGGACACCAGACCTAGAGGCTGGATTTGGGTCTGAGCAGAGCCAAGGGGCAGAATCCCCTTCCCCTGCCCTGCTGGGGACACCAGACCTAGAGGCTGGATTTGGGTCTGAGCAGAGCAGGGTCCAGGGGCAGAATCCCCTTCCCCTGCCCTGCTGGGGACACCAGACCTTGAGGCTGGATTTGGGTCTGAGCAGAGCAGGGTCCAGGGGCAGAATCCCCTTCCCCTGCCCTGCTGGGGACACCAGACCTTGAGGCTGGATTTGGGTCTGAGCAGAGCAGGGTCCAGGGGCAGAATCCCCTTCCCCTGCCCTGCTGGGGACGCCAGACCTAGAGGCTGGATTTGGGTCTGAGCAGAGCCAAGGGGCAGAATCCCCTTCCCCTGCCCTGCTGGGGACACCAGACCTAGAGACAGGATTTGGGTCTGAGCAGAGCCAAGGGGCAGAATCCCCTCTCCTGCCCTGCTGGGGACACCAGATCTAGAGGCTGGATTTAGGTCTGAGCAGAGCCAAGGGGCAGAATCCCCTTCCCCTGCCCTGCTGGGGACACCAGACCTTGAGGCTGGATTTGGGTCTGAGCAGAGCCAAGGGGCAGAATCCCATCTCCTGCCCTGCTGGGGACACCAGACCTTGAGGCTGGATTTGGGTCTGAGCAGAGCCAAGGGGCAGAATCCCCTTCCCATGCCCTGCTGGGGACACCAGACCTAGAGGCTGGATTTGGGTCTGAGCAGAGCCAAGGGGCAGAATCCCCTTCCCCTGCCCTGCTGGAGACACCAGACCTTGAGGCTGGATTTGGGTCTGAGCAGAGCCAAGGGGCAGAATCCCCTTCCCCTGCCCTGCTGGGGACACCAGACCTTGAGGCTGGATTTGGGTCTGAGCAGAGCCAAGGGGCAGAATCCCATCTCCTGCCCTGCTGGGGACACCAGACCTTGAGGCTGGATTTGGGTCTGAGCAGAGCCAAGGGGCAGAATCCCCTCTCCTGCCCTGCTGGGGACACCAGACCTTGAGGCTGGGTTTGGGTCTGAGCAGAGCAGGGTCCAGGGGCAGAATCCCCTCTCCTGCCCTGCTGGGGACGCCAGACCTAGAGACAGGATTTGGGTCTGAGCAGAGCCAAGGGGCAGAATCCCCTTCCCCTGCCCTGCTGGGGACACCAGACCTAGAGGCTGGATTTGGGTCTGAGCAGAGCCAAGGGGCAGAATCCCCTTCCCCTGCCCTGCTGGGGACACCAGACCTAGAGGCTGGATTTAGGTCTGATCAGAGCAGGGTCTAGGGGCAGAATCCCCTCTCCTGCCCTGCTGGGGACGCCAGACCTAGAAGCTGGATTTGGGTCTGAGCAGAGCCAAGGGGCAGAATCCCCTTCCCCTGCCCTGCTGGGGACACCAGACCTAGAGGCTGGATTTGGGTCTGAGCAGAGCCAAGGGGCAGAATCCCCTTCCCCTGCCCTGCTGGGGACACCAGACCTAGAGGCTGGATTTAGGTCTGATCAGAGCAGGGTCTAGGGGCAGAATCCCCCTCCTGCCCTGCTGGGGACACCAGACCTAGAGACAGGATTTGGGTCTGAGCAGAGCCAAGGGGCAGAATCCCCTCTCCTGCCCTGCTGGGGACACCAGACCTAGAGGCTGGATTTGGGTCTGAGCAGAGCCAAGGGGCAGAATCCCCTCTCCTGCCCTGCTGGGGACACCAGATCTAGAGGCTGGATTTAGGTCTGAGCAGAGCAGGGTCCAGGGGCAGAATCCCTCTCCTGCCCTGCTGGGGACACCAGACCTAGAGGCTGGATTTGGGTCTGAGCAGAGCCAAGGGGCAGAATCCCCTTCCCCTGCCCTGCTGGGGACACCAGACCTAGAGGCTGGATTTGGGTCTGAGCAGAGCCAAGGGGCAGAATCCCCTTCCCCTGCCCTGCTGGGGACACCAGACCTAGAGGCTGGATTTGGGTCTGAGCAGAGCAGGGTCCAGGGGCAGAATCCCCTTCCCCTGCCCTGCTGGGGACACCAGACCTGAGGCTGGATTTGGGCCTGAGCAGAGCAGGGTCCAGGGGCAGAATCCCCTTCCCCTGCCCTGCTGGGGACACCAGACCTAGAGGCTGGATTTGGGTCTGAGCAGAGCCAAGGGGCAGAATCCCCTCTCCTGCCCTGCTGGGGACGCCAGACCTAGAGGCTGGATTTGGGTCTGAGCAGAGCCAAGGGGCAGAATCCCCTCTCCTGCCCTGCTGGGGACACCAGACCTAGAGACAGGATTTGGGTCTGAGCAGAGCCAAGGGGCAGAATCCCCTCTCCTGCCCTGCTGGGGACACCAGATCTAGAGGCTGGATTTAGGTCTGAGCAGAGCCAAGGGGCAGAATCCCATCTCCTGCCCTGCTGGGGACACCAGACCTTGAGGCTGGATTTGGGTCTGAGCAGAGCCAAGGGGCAGAATCCCATCTCCTGCCCTGCTGGGGACACCAGACCTTGAGGCTGGATTTGGGTCTGAGCAGAGCCAAGGGGCAGAATCCCCTTCCCCTGCCCTGCTGGGGACACCAGACCTAGAGGCTGGATTTGGGTCTGAGCAGAGCCAAGGGGCAGAATCCCCTCTCCTGCCCTGCTGGGGACACCAGACCTAGAGACAGGATTTGGGTCTGAGCAGAGCCAAGGGGCAGAATCCCCTCTCCTGCCCTGCTGGGGACACCAGACCTTGAGGCTGGATTTGGGTCTGAGCAGAGCAGGGTCCAGGGGCAG
>JAWKAJ010000368.1:0-16127 GCA_033816785.1 Picus viridis
GAGGATGTTGAAGGGTTGGAGTGCTCTTTTAGATCTCTGTAGGAGTAGTTTTATGAGGGGCAGTAGGTCAAGGAGAGCACAAATTGCTTTTCTGCTTGGAATGGAAAGACAATATGCTTCCAACATATTGGTGCAGAAAATCTAGCTGAGAGACCTTGATTGCATGGTGGAGATTCTAATGCATCCTGGGGCAGGAAGGCAGAATACTTCTGCCTGACACTTGCCTCCTTGTCAGAAAAGAATTTGAAAGAATCAGCAGGAAAATTATTTGCTATTAATGCAGCCTGGGGGATGAGTGATTGAAAGCAGCCCTGGAGAACGACTTGGGGGTGCTGGTGGATGAGGAGCTGGACAGCAGCAGGCAGTGTGAGCTTGCAGCACAGAAGGCCAAGGGCAGCCTGGGCTGCATCCAAGCAGCACTGCCAGCAGAGCCAAGAGGTGATTCTGACACTTTGCTCTGCTCTGCTGAGACCTCACCTGGAGTGCTGTCAGGTCTGGAGCCCTCAATATAGGAAGGACATGGACCTGATGGAGAGGCTCCAGTGGAGGGGGCCATGAAAATGATCAGGGGGTTGGAGGAACTATGCTATGAGGACAGGCTGAGGGAGCTGGGGGTGTTCAGCCTGGAGAAGAGAGAAGGCTCCAGGGAGACCCTAATAGCAAATTTCCAATGCCTGAAGGGGGCGACAAGAAGGCTGCAGAGAGACTGTTTGCACAGGCCTGCAGGGACAGGACCAGGGCCAATGGCCAAACTAGAGCAGAGCAGATTGAGATTGGATGTGAGGAACAAGTTCTGCACCAGGAGGGTGGTGTTACACTGGCACAGGTTGCCCAGGAGGTGGTTGAGGCTCCATGCCTGGAGATATTCCAGGTGAGGCTGGACAGGGCTCTGGGCAACCTGAGTTGGGGATGTCCCTGCTGAGTGCAGAAGGGGTTGGGCTGGATGAGCTTTGGAGGCCCCTTTCCAGCCCAGACCATGCTGTGATTTCTCTGTTTCACTGTAAAAAGCTTTTAATTGTTTGTTAACTATACTGGATAGAGGAAGAGAACTCAGGTTCAAAGATATTTGCACTTAGTTGTGGAATGGCTGCAAGTGTAAGGAGGCTGAGCTGAACGTGGGACTGCTTACAGCTTCTGACACGCAAAGGGACAACGTCAGGACACTATCAACCCGATGTAATTATCATGAGTCAAACAGGAGATAGAGATCTGCCTTTTTAATAAGGCATCCAAGTGTGGTGGGTTGAAATTTCCACCTCCCTCAACACTGGATTTCCCAGAGCAGCTCAGCTGGAATGCAGTGCAAGCAGTGCAGTGCAAGCAAAACTACACTCTGCAATGGAGTGCAATGAACGTGCACAAGATATCCAGGAGCTGCAATAGTTAGAGGGATTTACAATTAATAAGCAGCACAAGAACCTCCTGGTCAAAGACCAGGAGAATGGAATGGAATGGAATGGAATGGAATGGAATGGAATGGAATGGAATGGAATGGAATGGAATGGGATAGAATAGAATAGAATAGAATAGAATAGAATAGAATAGAATAGAATAGAATAGAATAGAATAGAATAGAATAGAATAGAATAGAAGTAGAGTAGAATAGAAGTAAGTAGAATAGAATAGAAGTAGAAGTAGAGTAGAATAGAAGTAGAATAGAATGGAATGGAATAGAATTAGAATAGAATAGAATAGAAGTAGAATAGAATAGAATTAGAATAGAATAGAATAGAATGGAAGTAGAATAGAATAGAATAGAATTAGAATTAGAATAGAATAGAGTAGAATAGAATAGAATAGAATAGAATAGAATAGAATAGAATAGAATAGAATTAGAATAGAAATAGAATAGAATGGAATAGAATAGAATAGAATAGAATTAGAATTAGAATAGAATAGAATTAGAATAGAATAGAATAGAATAGAATAGAATAGAATAGAATAGAATAGAATAGAATAGAATTAGAATAGAATAGAATAGAATGGAAGTAGAATAGAATAGAATAGAATTAGAATAGAATAGAAGTAGAATGGAATAGAATAGAATAGAATAGAATAGAATAGAATAGAATAGAATAGAATAGAATAGGCTACTAGCTACTAGCTTCTCCCTCCCTACCTCCCCCTTACCCTCTTGTACAAAAGGGACAAGAAAAAGGAGCAGAATGGTCTTAGACTTAACCAAAGCAATGCAGCCAAGGTCAAGCAGAAGCGAGTTAGTATCTCTCCCAGCCCGGGGAAGTGAGAAGAGAAGGAATTGTTTTGGGACCCCTAGTTTTAGTGCTGCATCTCTTTCAATGGGATTGGTTAGAATGATCTTTATTTTCCATTTTCCACCCAAACCCACAGAAACATACAGAATTAACCAGGCTGGAACAGACCTTCGAGATCATTGACTCCAACCTTCCACCCAGCACCATCTAATCAACTAAACCATGGCACCAAGTGCCTCATCCAGGCTCTTCCTAAACACCTCCAGGGATGGGGACTCCACCACCTCCCTGGGCAGCACATCCCAATGGCCAATCTCTCTTGCTGGGAAGAATTTCTTCCTCACAACCAGCCCAAATCTTGCCTGATGCAGCTTGAGACTGTGTCCTCTTGTTCTGGTGCTGGGTGCCTGGGAGAAGAGACCAAACCCCACCTGGCTCCAACCTCCTTCAGGGAGTTGGAGAGAGCAAGAAGGTCTCCCCCTGAGCCTCCTCTTCTCCAGGCTAAGCAACCCCAGCTCCCTCAGCCTCACAGGACTGTGCTCCAGACCCCTCACCATTCATTTGCATTTAATACTTTCTGTTCAAGATAGGTGAAAAAAATCTTAAAGGCATAGCCCTAAAACTCTCACAGCAAGTGACATCATCAACCTGAGCAGGAGCGGCATCGCTGATGGGGATGGGTCCCTGGTTTAATTACCACACAGGAGTTCCCCTTGCCATGGACTAAGAAGAAGAAGAAGCCAAATATAAAGCAACGTAAAAACATCTGTTCTGTGAAAGAGTGCACCTAAAAACTGGATTTTATTTTCTTTCAGGCACTTTGGGTGGTTGGAAGCTGCTGAGACCTCGTTCCATGGCCGTGTTGCCTTCAACAGCTCCACGTGTCCTGCCTGTGGCCAGACTTGCCGCCTGCAGTTTCGTTGCTCCGTGGCAGGCAGCAGTGCCCTCAGGGTGCTACTGGTGACCAACCAGGTAAGGAGAAACGTGCACTGGGAGAGGCACAGCAGCCCAGGCATCACCAGCCAAAGTACAGGGAATATCCCTGCCAGCACACGCCTGCCCCTGTGCTTCTGAAAGACAGTCACTTGGTATCGTTCCACTGATCGCTGCAGCTGTGATGGTTTGCTTTGGAAGGCATCTTAAATACCAACGAGTTCCAACCCCCCTGCCGGGGGCAGGGACACCTTCCACTAGACCAGGTGGCTCAAGGACTCATCCAACTTGGCAGTGTGCCCAGGTGGCCAAGAAGGCCAATGGCATCCTGGCTTGCATCAGGAATAGTGTGGCCAGCAGGAGCAGGGAAGTCATTGTGCCCTGTGCTCAGCACTGGTTAGGCCACACCTTGAGTCCTGTGTCCTGTTTTGGGTCCCTCAGTTTAAGAAGGACATTGAGACACTTGAAGATGTCCAGAGAAGGGCAACAAGGCTGGGGAGAGGCCTTGAGCACAGCCCTGTGAGGAGAGGCTGAGGGAGCTGGGGTTGCTCAGCCTGGAGAAGAGGAGGCTCAGGGAGACCTCATTGCTCTCTACAACTACCTGAAAGGTGGTTGTAGCCAGGAAGGGGTTGGTCTCTTCTCTCTAGCACCCAGCACCAGAACAAGAGGACACAGTCTCAAGCTGCACCAGGGGAAGTTTAGGCTGGAGGTAAGGAGGAAGTTCTTCCCAGAGAGAGTCATTCATCATTGGAATGTGCTGCCCAGGGAGGTGGTGGAGTCCCCATCCCTGGAGGTGTTCAAGAGGGGGACTGGATGTGGCACTTGGTGCCATGGTCTAATCATGAGGTCTGTGGTGACAGGTTGGACTGGATGATCTTTGAGGTCTCTTCCAACCTTGGCGATACTGTGAGACTGTGATACTTCCAGGGAGGAGGCATCTCCAGCCTCCTGGGCAACCTGTTCCAGTGTCCTCACTGGAAAGAATTTCTCCTAATCTCCAGTCTCAATTTGCCCTCCTCAAGCTTCAGTCCTTTCCTCTCATCCTATCCATCTCCATCTTGCACTTGGAGGCCTCAGAACTGGACAAGCACTCTGGGTGAGGTCTCGAGAGCAGAGTAGTGGGGAGATTCACCTTCCTCATGCTGCTGGTCACACTGCCTTTGATGCAGCCCGGGACACAGCTACCTCTGGGCTGCCAGGTGCTGAGGGACATGGCTTAGCCCCAAACTTGCTACAATTAGAGAATTATTGGACTCAATGATCTTCTTGTGTTGGGGACTCCAGAGCTGAACACAGGACTTCAGGAGGAGTCTCACTAGAGCAGAACAAATGGGCAGAATCCCTCAGCCTGCAGCCCATACTGCTTTTCATGCAGCCCAGGACAAAGAATCATAGACTCAATAAGGGTGGAAAAGACCTCAAAGATCATCAAGTCCATGAAGTGGTGGAGTCACCATCCCTGGAGGTGTTCAAGAGGGATTGGATGTGGCACTTGGTGCCATGGTTTAGTCATGAGGTCTGTGGTGACAGGTTGGACTTGATGATCTTTGAGGTCTCTTCCAACCTTGGTGATTCTGTGATTCTCTGACTACTAAACCATGGCTCCAAGTGCCACATCCAAGCCTCTGTGGAACACCTCCAGGGATGGGGACTCCACCACCTCCCTGGGCAGCACATTCCAATGGCCAATTACTCTTCCTGGGAAAACTTCTTCCTACCATCCAGCCTAAACTTCTCCTGGCACAGCTTGAGACTGTGTCCTCTTGTTCTGGTGCTGGTTGCCTGGGAGAAGAGACCAACCCCCACCTGGCTACAACCTCCCTTCAGGGAGTTGGAGAGAGCAAGAAGGTCTCCCCTGAGCCTCCTCTTCTCCAGGCTAAGCAACCCCAGCTCCCTCAGCCTCTCCTCACAGGGCTGTGCCCCAGACCCCTCCCCAGCCTCATTGCCCTTCTCTGGACACGTTCAGGAGCCTCAATGTCCATCTTAAATTGAGGGGCCCAGAACTGGACACAGTATTTGTTCCACATTCCTCTCTGACATGTGAGAAGCAGGGGAGATGATGAGTGCAGCTGCACAGCAGGGAATGCAGCTGCAGATTTTTGCATCAAAAATCAGAAACGTGCTGGACTTCCCAAATGGAGTTAATAAGGAAAGTCAGGATTGTCTCCTCCATCCCTCAGATCTGAGTAGCCCTATCTCTGGAAATAACCATTGCAGGAGAAAGAAACAGCTTTTGCCCATTTTAGCTTCACCAAGAGTTGTTTATAGACAGTAATATGTCTGGGGGATGGGATGGGATTTTGAGCAGCTGCTCCCCTGCATCACCACAAGGAATCCTGAGGGAAAGCAGTGGAAAAGCAACACATCAAACAGTCTAAAAGAATGTTGGAGGAGCAAGGAATGGCCAGAGAGGTTAACTGTAGCAAAGAGGTTGAGGATCTAACAAGCAGGAACAGTGCCACAGAGGAAATGTTGTGAGGAAGGGAAATAAATGTTATTGGCTGCCTAGAGCTGGAGTCAGAGGCTGATGCCTGCTGCATGGAAATAGAGACAGTTAAAAAGGTACATAGAAGTTTGACCTTAAATGTCTCCAGGGGATGAGGCCTCAACCACAGCCCTACATAACCTGTTCCAGTGTCTCAGCAGCCTCACTGTGCAGAACCCAACCTCATTCTCCCCAGCTCCAGTTTCCAGACCACTGTCCCTTGTCCTATTGCTGCAAGCTCTTCTAATAGCAAGCTCATAGATTCATAGAGTGGTTCAGGTTGGAAGGGACCTGAAACATCATCCAGTTTCCAAGCCCCCTGCCATGGGCAGGGACACATTCCTTGTGCAGGCTGCTCAAGACCTCACCTAACCTGGCTTTGAACACATCCAGGAGGGAGCACTACCTGAACTACCTGAAGGGAGGTTGTAGCCAGGAAGGGGTTGGCCTCTTCTCCCTAGCAACCAGCACCAGAACAAGGGGACACAGTCTCAAGCTGCACCAGGGGAAGTTTAGGCTGGAGGTGAGGAGAAAGTTCTTCATGGAGAGAGTGACTGGCCATTGGGATGTGCTGCCCAGGGAGGTGTTGGAGTCACACCGTCCCTGGAGGTGTTCAAGAGGGATTCAATGTGGCACTTGGTGCCATGGTCTAGTCGTGAGGTCTGTGGAGACAGGTTGGACTCGATGATCTTCGAGGTCTCTTCCAACCTTGGTGATACTGTGATACTGTGATACTGTGAGCATCCACAGCCTCCCTGTTCTGCTGCCTCACCACTCTCACTGTAAAGAATTTCTTCCTATTCTGCAGTCTAAATCTGCACCCTTCCAGCTTCAGGCCTTTCCACTTCATCCTATCACTACAAGTCCTCATAAAAAGTCTCTCCTGGCTTTCATGTAGGCCCCCTTCAACTACTGGAAGGCTGCTTTAAGGTGTCCCCAGACCTCAGTCCCTGGGGTTTGAGGCAACTCAGAGCATGGCTTGGACTCTCTTAGGCACTGCTCTGCCTTTTGCAGATTAAACAAAGACAAAAAAAAAAGCTTTTAGCACTGCTGATTGGATCATTTTGTCACGTCTAAGAAAAGCAAAGTCATTATAACACAACCTAATGCAGGCAGTGAGCTCTGAAAAAGAAACTGGTGTGCAGAGTCCTACACCTGGGCAGGAGGAAAAACTGCAGCAGCACAGGCTGGGAGGGATCTGCTGGAGAAGGACCTGGGAGTGCTGGTGGGCAGCAAGCTCTGCATGGGACAGCAATGTGCCCTGGGGGCCAAGAAGGTCAATGGGGTCCTGGGCTGCATTGAGAGGGAGCGTGTCCAGCAGAGCCAGGGAGGTTCCTCCCCCTCTGCTCTGCCCTGCTGAGACCTCACCTGGAATATTGCATCCAGCTCTGGGCTCCCAGTTCAGGAGGGACAGGGATCTGCTGGAGAGAGTCCAAGGGAGGGCTACAAGGATGCTGAAGGGCCTGAAGCACTGCCTGGGGAGGAGAGGCTGAGAGACCTGGGGCTGTTTGGTCTGGAGAAGAGAAGAGTGAGAGGGGATCTGATCAATGTCTATCAAGAGCTGAGGGCTGGGGGTCAGGAAGGAAGGGACAGGGACAGCCTCTGCTCACTTGTGCCCTGGGATAGGCCAAGGGGCAGTGGATGGAAACTGCAGCACAGGAGGTGCCACCTCAACATGAGGAAGAACTTCTTCCCTGTGAGGGTCCCAGAGGCCTGGAGCAGGCTGCCCAGAGAGGTTGTGGAGTCTCCTTCTGTGGATCCTTTCCATCCCTGTCTGGCTGTGTTCCTGTGTGACCTGTGCTGGATTCTATGCTCCTGCTCTGGCAGGGGTTGCACTCAAAAGATCTCCAGAGGTCCCTTCCAACCCTGACACCCTGTGAGCCTGCACAGAGCACCACAGAGGTACATTGCTTAATTCATCAGTAATGAAGCTTAATTTGCATATTAATTCACTTTAATTGTACCAAACTGGCTCCTGATAATGATATTGTTAACCAGTTGAATAGCAATAAACACGTCTTGTTTCTCCTCTCTGCCTCAGAGCCTGGTGCAAAGACTGCAGATGGGGATGTGAAGCTGTATTTCCTCACACAAAGCAACTTTGTGGTCATTTGGTTAGGGCATGAAAAGATTAACAGCAACAACAGATGGCCTTGATAATGTCTAGAGGAAGAAGAAATCAACTTCATCACATCGTGTTCTTCATTTTGCAGGAGGAGCATGTCCTGTGGGAAACCAACAGCATCACTAAGAATCAGTGGGTCAGAGTGGAGGTAAAGCTGCCAGCAGGACAGGGAAATGTAAAGGTAGGACTGAAAAAAGGCCTGTGCTCAGGTTTTGGAGATCTTTTACCTTATTGCTTATGGAGCTCCTAGAGCAAAGAATCTTTTGGGGTGTTTGTTTAGTGATATGTATCCTCAAGGGCTTGCTGTTTCATTGCTGCAGTGGGAGGAAAGCTCTGGTCATGGCTCCAAGAAAGCATCTACACAGACATGATGTGGTGGAGCTGCTGGTCTTTAGGAAGGTGCAGGACAGTGACACAAATTTCAGGCAGCCACCTGAGCCCATCCCAGCTGTTGCCAGTGCTGCTCAGAGAGAGGGGAGTGAAGCCCCTCTGTGGGATCTCACTGAAATAATGACCACTAGATGGATACTGAACTGGCTTGATGGCCAAAGAGTGGCTGTCAATGGGTCTATGTCCCAGTGGAGGCCAGGGACAAGCAGAGTCCCTCAGGGATCAGTCCTGGGACCAGGCTTGTTCAACATCTTTGTGGGGGCCATGGACAGTGGCACTGAGTGCAGCCTCAGCAAGGTTGCTGATGACACCAAGCTGTGTGGTGCAGCAGACAGCTGGAGGGAAGGGATCCATCCAGAGGGACCTGGACAGGCTGGAGAGGTGGGCACAAGCCAACCTCATGAGCTTCAACAAGACCAAGGGCAGGCTCCTGCATCTGGGTGGAGGCAATCCCAGGCACAAATCCAGGCTGGGCAGGGACTGGCTGGAGAGCAGCCCTGAGGAGAGAGACTTGGGGGTGCTGGGGAGGAGAAGCTCAACAGGAGCTCTCAGTGTGCACTTGCAGCCTGGAAAGCCAATCAGAGCCTGGGCTGCAGCAGGAGAAGTGTGGCCAGCAGGGCAAGGGAGGGGATTCTCCCCCTCTGCTCAGCCCTGCTGAGACCCCACCTGGGGTACTGCCTCCAGGTCTGGAGCCCCTATTCCAAGAGGGATCTGGAGGTGCTGGAAGGTGTCCAGAGAAGGGGCCACGAGGAGGAGCAGAGGGCTGGAGCAGCTCTGCTGTGAGGACAGACTGAAGGAGTTGGGCTGTTCAGTCTGGAGAAGAGAAGGCTCCCAGGTGACCTCATTGTGGCCTTCCAGGATCTGCAGGGGGCTACAGGAAGGCTGGGGAGGGACTTCTCAGGATCTCAGGCAGTGCTAGGACTAGGGGGAATGGAATGGAGCTGGAGGTGGGGAGATTCAGGCTGGAGGTGAGGAGGAAGTTCTTCCCCATGAGAGTGGTGAAGCCCTGAATGGGCTGTCCAGGGAGGTGGTTGAGGCCCTTGTCCCTGGAGGTGTTTAAGCCCAGGCTGGATGAGGCTGTGGGCCAGCCTGCTCTAGTGTGGGGTGTCCCTGCCCATGGCAGGGGGTTGGAACTAGATGATCCTTGTGGTCCTTTCCAACCCTGACTGATACTATGATACTATGAAAACCAGGAGCTGTGAGAAAACCAGGCATAGAGAATCACAGAATGTTTGGGGTTGGATGGGACCTTGAAAGCTCAGCCTGTCCAATCCCGCGCTTAAGGCAGGAGCACCCATGGCAGGTCACACAGGAACACATCCAGGAAGGTCTTGAATACCTCCAGAGAAGGAGACTCCACAACCCCCTGGGCAGCCTGCCCCAGGGCTCTAGAACCCTCACAGGGAACAAATTCTTCCTCCTGTTTCCATGGCACTTCCTCTGCCTCAGCTTCCACCACTGCCCCTTGTGCTGGCATGGGGCAGCACCCAGCAGAGCCTGGCTCCAGCCTCTGGGCACTCCCCCTGCACAGCTTGAGCAACAGCAAGGAGCCTTCCCTCAGGCTCCTCCTCTCCAAGCCTAAGAGCCCTCAGCTCCCTCAGGCTCTCCTCATGAGGAAGATGTTCCACTGCCTTCCTCATCCTCGTGGCTCTGTGCTGGACTCTCTCAAGCAGTTCCCTGAGGTCCTTCTTGAGTCTGAGGGGCCCAGAACTGGACACTGTACTCCAGATGCCACCTCAGCAGGGCAGAGGTGAATGTGAAGCTGCAGCTGCTTAGTTCTTCAATTAATGTACAAGTTTCTGTTCAAGTGATTTTCCATGTGCATGCTTTTCATAGCTCTGTGAATCACATGTTTTGCTGTCTCCAAACTCGACTGACAATGTCATCTCTTTGAGGACAAAGGCTAAGCCACTGAGGAAATTGACCGTTTGACATAGAATCATAGAATTATTTTGGTTGAAAAGACCTCTAAGGTCATCCACTCCAGCTGTTCTCTAACTCTGCCAAGGGTGGGGATAAACCATGACCCTCAGCACCACATCTCTGCCTCTTGTCAATGCTTCCAGAGGTGGGGACTCCACCACCTTCCTGGGCAGCATATTCCAGTGTTTGAGAACCGGGTTTCAGGGAAGAAGTTTCTCCCAAGATCCAACCCAACCCTCCCCAGGAACGACTTAAGGCCCTTGCCTCTCATCCTGCCACTGTTACTAAGAAGAAGAGACCATCCCCACCTCACCCCAACCTCCTTTCAGGAGCTGTAGAGAGGCAGAAAGTCTTCCCTTGCCTCCTGTTCTCCAGACTAAAGAACTCCAGCTCCCTCAGCTGCTCCTCCCCAGCCCAGTTCTCCAGACCCTTCCCAGCTTTGTTGCCCCCTCTCTGATCTGCTTCAGCACCTCAATGTCCTCATTATAGTAAGAACCAAGTACTGAACCCAGTACTTAGGTGTCCAAGAAAGGATTGGAGGTTTAGGCTGGAGGTGAGGAGAAAGTTCTTCCCAGAAAGAGTAATTGGCCATTGGAATGTGCTGCCCAGGGAGGTGGTGGAGTCCCTGTCCCTGGAGGTGTTCAACAAAGGCTTGGATGTGGCACTTGAAGCCATGGTTTAGTTAGTCATGAGGGCTTGGGTGACAGGTTGGATTTGATGATCTCTGAGGTCTTTTCTACCTTATTGATTCTATGATTTTATGATTCTGTGATACTCTAGGTGTGGTGTGCCCAGTGCTGAGCTCCATGGGCACCATCCCTTCCCTGGTCCTACTGCAGGATTCTTGGTGTAGTCCAGATGCTGGTGGCCTTTTTGAGCACACTGCTGCCTCCTCTTCAGCCAGCTGACCTATATTGTGGTGAATGCACTTCAGCAAGCTGGAAGGTTTTGGTACCAGTTACGGCTGTCTATTTCTTCCCACAAGGGCAAGTGTGAATAAACAGACACAGGAGCATAGGATCACAGGATGATAGGGGGTGGAAGGGACTTCTCTATACCATCAAGTCCAACCTCCCTGCCAAAGCAGGAGCATGGAATCCAGCACAGGCCACAGAGGAACACATCCAGACAGGGCTGCAAAGGCTCCAGAGAAGGAGACTCCACAACCTCTGGGCAGCCTGCTCCAGGCCTCTGGGACCCTCACAGGGAAGAAGTTCTTCCTCATGTTGAGGTGGAACCTCCTGTGCTGCAGTTTCCATCCATTGCCTCTTGTCCTTTCCCAGGGCACAAGGGAGCAGAGGCTGTCCCTGTCCCTTCCTTCCTGACCCCCAGCCCTCAGCTCTGATAGACATTGATCAGATCCCTCTCAGTCTTCTCCTCTCCAGACCAAACAGCCCCAGGGCTCTCAGCCTCTCCTCCCCAGGCAGTGCTTCAGGCCCTGCAGCATCCTTGTAGCTCTCCTTGGACTCTCTCCAGCAGATCCCTGTCCCTCCTGAACTGGAGAGCCCAGAACTGGATGCAGTATTCCAGGTGAGGTCTCAGCAGGGCAGAGCAGAGAGGGGAGGAGAACCTCCTGGCTCTGCTGGACACACTCCCTCTGAATGCCTCCCAGGACCCCATTGACCTTCTTGGCCCCCAGGGCACATTGCTGTCCCATGCAGAGCTTGCTGCCCACCAGCACTCCCAGGTCCTTCTCCTTGGGGCTGCTCTCCAGCAGGTCCCCCAACCTGTACTGCTGGAGTTTATTCTTCCTTCCCAGGTGCAGGTCCTCTGCACTTACCTTTGTTGAACCTCATTAGGTTCATCTCTGCCCAGCTCTCAGTCTGCCTAGAGTAACTCAAGATGAACAAGAGGTCACTGAGGCTGTTGGTAGGCATTTAGAAAGCCAAAGGCATTCCTTCTTGTACAAAGATGGCAAGGATCACCTGTGCCTGGGGAAGAAGGGTACCACCTCTAGTGACATGACTGTGTCATGTTTTCAGCACAGAGGCCTGCCCTCTGAACTGGTGGAGAATGGATCCTGTCAGAAGGCTTTTGTCACGCTGGAGCAGTTGTCTCTCGTGCAAGATAATGACATTCACAGCTCTGACTTCTCAGAAAGGAAAATGCTTCTTGAGATTTCACTGCAACTTCTGATGGGGTAGACCCTTGTTCTTACACCATGAACCACAACTGTCTTTTGGTCTGACACTCTGGGTCCAGCTGTCACAGCTCACAGGCTCACAGGATGTCAGGAGTTGGAAGGGACCTCCTGGAGATCTTTTGAGTGCAACCCCCCTGACAGAGCAGGACCATAGGATCCAGCACAGGTCACACAGGAACACAGCCAGACAGGGCTGCAAAGGCTCCAGAGAAGGAGACTCCACAACCTCTCTGGGCAGCCTGCTCCAGGGCTCTGGGACTCACAGGGAAGAGGTTCTTCCTCAGGTTGAGCTGGAACCTCCTGTGCTTCAGTTTCCTTTCCATCCATCGCCTCTTGTCCTTTCCCAGGGCACAAGTGAGCAGAGGCTGTCCCTGTCCCTTCCTTCCTGACCCCCAGCCCTCAGATATTGATAGACATTGATCAGATCCCCTCTCACTCTTCTCTCCACACTAAACAGCCCCAGGGCTCTCAGCCTCTCCTCCCCAGGCAGTGCTGCAGTCCCTTCAGCATCCTTCTAACCTCCCTTGACTCTCTCTCCAGCAGATCCCTGTCCTTCCTGAACTGGGAGCCCAGAGCTGGATGCAATATTCCAGGTGAGGTCTCAGCAGGACAGAGTAGAAGGGGAGGAGAACCTGCCTGGCTCTGCTGGACACAGTCCTCTCAATGCCTCCCAGGACCCCATTGGCCTTCTTGGCCCCCAGGGCACATTGCTGTCCCATGCAGACCCTGCTGCCCACCAGCCACTCCCAGGTCCTTCTTGTGGGCTGCTGCTCCAGCAGATCACCTCCTCCCAGCCTGTACTGCCGCAGTTTATAGTCTTCGTTCCCAGGTGCAGGTCCTCTGCCTTTACCTGTCGGAGCCTCATTAGGTTCGTCTCTGCCCAGCTCTCAGTCTACCTAGTGTAACTCTACTCTAGCCTGGCCTAGAGTCACACAGGAGCTACATCCAGCGACCCAGGGCCGCAAAGGCTCCAGAGAAGTGAGACTCCACAACCTCTGGGCAGCCTGCTCCAGGGCTCTCCGGGAAAGGCTCCAGAGAAGGAGACTCCCTTCCCTCCGCTCTTCTGCCTCCTACATGTGACTATCATTCTGAGGCTCAAACTCTCTCTCTGTGTCCCAGCATGTCAAACCACACAGCTCCAGCTTTGAGTTGTGCCTCCAGCTCCTGCTCTGTCCCAGCGCTTCCTCTCACTGCAAGTGTTGACCATTCTGGTGAATCTTGGCTTCTTGCTTCCTTCCTTGGTCGCTGTAGCTCAGGTGAAAGAAACACGGAGAGCACAAGGAGGGTAATTCTCCTTGTTCAGGTCCAGCAGAGCTGTGCCCAATGCCCAGGAAGCAAGAGGGTCTCTGAATTAGCTTGCGTATCATGGGCTCAGGCGTAGCAACTCTGGCAGAGAGAGAAAGCCGAGAGAGCTAAGTTGTTAGCCTGGAGAAGAGAAGGGCAGGGAGTCTTAGAACAGACCCCAGTACGGGGCTGCGGGAGAAGGTAGGGACCCTTGACATGGGCTTGAGTGATAGGATGAGTGTAGGTTTGAGCTGACAGAGAGGAGGTTTAGACCGGAGATTAGAAGAAATTCTCCGCGAGGGCGGGGTGAGACACTGGTGTTGCCGTCCAGGAGGCTGTGCCACCTCCTCCTTTCGAAATGTTTCAGGGCGTTGAGATCTACCTAAGGTTCATTGGAAAGGAGGTTGGGCCTGATAACCTTTGCGCCCTTTGAACCTCGTTCTATGAATCTCGATCTGAATCTCTGTGTCTCTGAAATGCAACATAAGCAGTATATCCTGTCATGTCAGGCCTTGGCATATCCCAGCAAAGGGTTTAACCCCAAGCAAAATCCGCTCCGAACTGAACCTTGGCAGGCAGGAAAACCTCTCTGACCAATCCCACCAGTTTGGGATGCAGCCTTCAGACTCAAGTTAAGAGGGGCTATATGTTAGCCGGTACATCGGAGGTTCCATTCATTTATTCACCCGTGAGTGCACTTGCAGCACCCATTTTGGAACGATGACGAGGGTCCTATGAGACCAGAGCCGAGATCTCTAGGATGCTACATTTCCCAGATCACTCTTGTGAGTTAGGTGGTGCAACTTTGTGAGCCAAATCATAGGGACAACCAGGTTGGAAAAAGACCAGTTCTAGCACCCAACACTCATGGTTCCAAGGGACACCCAGCTTCCTCTCCAGGGATTGGGACTCCTTCCAGGCAGCACATCTGTCGGCCGTCCTTGCTGGGAAGAACTCTCTCACCTCCAGTCCTCTCTGCTTCTGAGACTGTAATCCTCTTGTTTGGTAGGAGTGCTGGGTGCCTGAAACTCAACTCCCCTCTCAGGGAGTTGTATAGCATTATATCTAAGTTCCTGAGCTTTCCTTTTTCTCCAGGCTAGCACCCCAGCCAGCCCTCCTCACAGGGCTGTTCGTCTCTGGCCGGGTTCAAGTAAACTCTTGAGGGCCAAGGCTTAGACACAGGACTTCAAGGTGTGGCTCTACCAGGCAGAGCACAGGGCAGACTCCCTACTCGGCCACCCATCCTGATGCAGGGCAGAGCCATTGGCCTCCCCTGGGCACATACTATTCAGCTGCACTCAACTCAGTACTCCCCAGGTCCTCTCCGGCTGCCTCAGCTCTGCTCCCAGCCTCAGCACCCGTGCCCGGGGTTGCCGGCCAATGTGTAGAACCTGCCCGACTCAATACCATCCCAGCCATGCCCATGTCCAGCCTGGCAAGAATCCTCGTTCCCAGCTTGCGTCATCTGCAAAGGTTATGTGGGATCAGGAATTTTCTTAAAAAAGAGAGCTCCCCCAGTGCCCCAAAACATGGAGCTGACATATTTTGGGTGCCCACCCGCTCGCCAGCCTTACAGAAGCGTTTCCAGCTGTTTGTCATGGCCTCAGTCATAGTAGTCAGAGTGGTGTTTTTCATATGATACACAGTGATGTAAAGAAAATCAGCTCTTCTTCTCTCCTATCTCTCTAATGTCCTATGAGAGAGGCTGAGGGAGGTGGTTGCTTAGCCTGGAGAATTATGAGTTCAGGGAGACTCATTGCTTCCTACAGTTTCGGAAGGAGGCTGTACAGGCAGTTGGTCTCTTCCTCTCCCGCGGCAGCCAGCACCAGAACAAGAGGACACAGTCCCGCTGCGCCAGGAGGCTTAGGCTGGATGTTAGAAGAAGTTCTACACAGAGAGAAGGATTGGCCCATTGGAATGGGCTGCCCAGGAGGGGTGGTGGAAAGTCCCCATCACTGGAGGTGTTCAGGGAGGAGACTCTGGATGGGGCGCTTGGTGCCATATGGGTTGGATTACAGTTGGACGTGATGACCTTGAAGGTCCCTTCAACCTGGTGTATTGTATTCAGAATAGTATTCAGAGTTGTATTGTATTGTATTGTATTGTATTGTATATATACAGTGTTCAGCCCAGAGGGCCACCGGCAGTCCTGGCCTGCACAGGAAATAGTGCAGGGCTGCTAGTGAGGCCACGCCCTGGACCCCGCACTGGCAGGCCACACCTGAGTTCTGTGCCCAGGCCTGGGCCCCCTGTGTTTGAAGGACATTGAGACACTCTCTGAGAAGGCAACAAGGCTGTGAGACCCGCTTTCTCCCGTGAGGAGAGGCCGAGGAGCTAAGCCGCTTACCTGGAGAAGAGCTCAGGGGAGACCCGGCCACCTCCCCATACTTCCCGGGAGGTTGTAGCCAGGAAGGGGCTGGCCTCCTCCCCCTAGCAACCAGCACCAGAACAGTAGTGCATAGCCAGTTCAGCTGCAACAGGGGAGTTTAGGCTGAGGTGAGGAGAAACCTCCTTCACTGCGAAGGGACTAAATATTGAGTGTGCTGCCCAGGAGGTGAGCCGCCGGCCCCTGAGGTTCAAGAGGGACCAGACAACAGGCCATGGTCTAGTCATGAGGTCTGTACAGGTTGG
>JAWKAJ010000369.1:0-16143 GCA_033816785.1 Picus viridis
GAGTCCAACCTATCACCCAACACCATCTAATCAACTAAACCACGGCACCAAGTGCCTCATCCAGGCTCTTCCTAAACACCTCCAGTGATGGTGAATCCACCACCTCCCTGGGCAGCACATTCCCATGGCCAAACTCTCTTTTCTGGGAAGAACTTCTTCCTAACATCCAGCCTAACCCTCCCTGACACAGCTTGAGACTGTGTCCTCTTGTTCTGGTGCTGGTTGCCTGGGAGAAGAGACTAACCCCTACCTGGCTTTTCCAATCTGGGTTAATTATTCTATTCTATTCTATTCTATTCTATTCTATTCTATTCTATTCTATTCTATTCTATTCTATTCTATTCATGTCCCAGTGGAGGCCAGGGACAAGCAGAGTCCCTCAGGGATCAGTCATAGAATCAGGAATCATGGTCCCAGCTCCTGGGACCAGGCTTGTTCAACATCTCTGTGGGTGCCAGTGTGACAGTGGCATCGAGTGCACCTCTCGTGCTTGCTGATGACACCAAGCTGTGTGGTGCAGTGGACACGCTGGAGTGGAAGGGATCCATCCAGAGGACCTGGACAGGCTGGAGAGGTGGGGCACAAGCCAACCTCATGAGCTTCAACAAGACCAAGGGCAGGCAACTGCATCTGGGTCGAGGCAATCCCAGGCACAAATCCAGGCTGGGCAGTGACTGGCTCGAGAGCAGCCCTGAGGAGAGACTTGGGGGTGCTGGTGGAGGAGAAGCTCAACAGGAGCTCTCAATGTGCACTTGCAGCCCGGAAAGCCAATCAGGTCCTGGGCTGCATCAGGAGAAGTGTGACCAGCAGGTCAAGGGAGGTGCTTCTCCCCTCTACTCAGCTCTGGTGAGACCCCACCTGGAGTACTGCCTCCAGTTCTAGAGCCCCTATTACAGGAGGGATGTGGAGGTGCTGGAAGGTGTCCAGAGCAGGGCCACGAGGATGATCAGAGGGCTGGAGCACCTCTCCTGTGAGGACAGACTGAAGGAGTTGGGGCTGTTCAGTCTGGAGAAGAGAAGGCTCCCAGGTGACCTCATTGTGGCCTTCCAGTATCTGAAGGGGGGCCTACAAGAAGGCTGGGGAGGGACTTCTCAGGATCTCAGGTAGTGATAGGACTAGGGGGAATGGAATGAAACTGGAGGTGGGGAGATTCAGGCTGGAGGTGAGGAAGAAGTTCTTCCCCCTGAGAGTGGTGAAACCCTGGAATGGGTTGTCCAGGGAGGTGGTTGAGGCCCCGTCCCTGGAGGTGTTTAAGCCCAGGCTGGATGAGGCTCTGGCCAGCCTGATGTAGTGTGTGTCCCTGCCCATGGCAGGGGGGTTGGAACTAGATGATCCTTGTGGTCCCTTCCAACCCTGACTGATACTATACTCTGATACTATGATACTATTCTATTCTATTCCATTCTAAGACTTGTGATTTCTTCCTCTTTTCTGTACTCTAATAATTATGCCAAAGAACTGGTAGCTTTCTCAGATGGCTTTCAACTTTGTCTGTGCATTGTGCTTTGAATGGAGCTGTGGCAGGTGGTCAGATCATTCAAGGCAGGGCTATCTAATCGAGGGCTGCAGATGCTGAGTTGCTTTGGGGTTGAGAGTCTCATTCTCATTTTCCAAAATGTAAGTTATATCACAGTATCACAGTATTACCAAGGTTGGAAGAGACCTCGAAGATCATCATTTGGCTTCTGTCACAGTATGTGGAATTAAATGTCCTTCAAACAATCTGCCTTATTTTTATTACATTAAAAATAAAAGCAATCTTTTTGGTCAAATTAATAGCAGTAAAAATTGTACAAACAAAATAGGTGGGAGCAAAATAGGTAAAAATTTTAACACTTTCAGCTAACATGTTCATAATGTCACTGAAAGTGACGGTTTGGCCTTGAACTCTCCAAAAGTCAGGAAAATCAACAGCATGGGCATTTTCTGTGGCAAAATATGGGCTGTAATGAACACATGAAGTTCAAAATCAGCTGATAAAGTTCATCTTAGAAGCTACTTTTCATTTTCCTAAGCAGGTGTGGGTGTTGGTTGGGCAAGTTGTTGTATGAGAAACTAACTTTTTTTCCCCATTAAACTCAGCATGTACAATATTTTGAGAAACAGGAGTACAGAGGAAGACCTCTGGAAGGGGGAAGAGGGCTACAAGATACTGTAGAATTTTTGTTGATGATTTGCATTTGGCTTTCAAATCCCTGTGCCACAGACTGAAATTCATTGTTTGTGCCCAAGGAAACCTGGACGTCATTGCAGCCTCTTCCAGCCTGGCTGTGCTACTCCACTCTCCTCACTCTCATCTCACCCCCTTGCAGTATTGTGTCAAAATCTGGAGTCCTCAGCACAGAAACGACATGGATCTGGTGGAGTGGGTCTAGAGCAGGCCACAAAAATGATCAGAGGGCTGTGAGGACAAGTTGTGTTGTTCAGAGTGGAGAAGAGAAGGCTCTGGGGAGATGCTGTGGCCTTTTAATAGTTAAATCAGGCTTGTAAGAAAGTTGAGGACGGACATTTTAGCAGGGCCTGTTGTGAAAGGACAAGGGGTGATGGATTTAAACTAAATAGGGGACATTTAGACTGGATAGAAGCAATAAATTGTTTACAATGAGGGGGGTCAAACACTGGCACATTCCAGGTCAGGTTGGAATGGACACTGAGTAACCTGATCTAGTTGAAGATAGCCCTGTCCATGGCAGCAGGGTTGCACTAGATGAGGTCCTTTCCAACCCAAATCATTCTATGATTCAGCTGGAGGCAGGGTGTCAGCCCTACGTGGCAGGCCAATTCATGACAGTGCTCCTTGCCCTTTCCTTCCAGGAGCAGGCACTGATGCCAATGTGTTCTTGATCCTGTTTGGGGAGAACGGGGACAGTGGGACCCTGGCTCTGAAGGAGTCCAACAAGTCGAACAAGTTTGAGAGGAACCAGATGGATGAGTTCAACTTCTCGGACATGTTGAGCCTGGGAGATCTCTGCAAAGTGAGGATCTGGCACGACAACAAAGGTCAGAGCAGTGACTTGGGAGGGTGGGATAGTTTGGGACAATATTTTCACTCAAAGAAACACATCCTCCTTAATGGGCATGGTGCAGGCTGAGTAATCTCAAGGATTTTACCTGGATCCTGTGTCCCATCTTGCCTGTCTCAACATACCCCCTTCATGCTGGATGCTGTACCACTGCCTGCTGTTGTACTGCTCTAATGGGTCCCCGGCTTCCTTATGTGCTTATAATCAGTGCTGCAGCAGAGAGCTCCTCCAAAGCAAAGCTATCCAGGCTGCTGGTACTGGAAGGTTGAAAGGTTCCTATAAGGTCTCCCTGGGGCCTTCTCTTCTCCAGGCTGAACAACACCAAGTGTCTCATCCTGTGTTTGTTGGAGTAGTGCTCCAAGCCTTTGTTCACTTTGGTGGCTCTCCAGAAGGTCCATGTCTTTCTTGTGTTGAGGGCCACAGGGCTGAACACAGTACTCCAGGTGGAGCACTTGGCCCTTGTTCGACTTCATGGACTTGGCTTGGGCCCACCACTTGGTCCTGTCCAAGTCTCTCTGTATGGCATCCCTTCCCTCCAATCATGCCAGTTGGACCATGCAGTTTGGTGTCATACACAAACTTAGTGACGGTGCACTCAATCTCACTGACCATATTGACGACTCTGAGCCATTGTCAGCTACTCTCTGGCTGTTACCATCCAGTCAATTTCTTATCCACCAAGCAGTCCACCCATCAAATCCATACCTCTCCAACTTAGAGAAAGATGTTTTGAGAAACCATGTCAAAGGCCTTGCATAAGTCCAGGTAGATGACAACCATTGGTCTTCTCATGCCCACCGATAGAGTCACTCCATTGTAGAAAGCCAGTAGGTTGGTCAGACAGGACCTGCCCTTAGCAAAGGCATGCTGGCTGTCTTGAATCACCACCCTGTCCTCTATGTTCTTCAGCAACCTTTCAGGAGGATCTGTTAATAGACTAGACTAGACTAGACTAGACTAGACTAGAATTAACCAGGTTGGAAGAGACCTTTGAGATCATCAAGTCCAACCTATCACCCAGCACCATCTGATCAACTAAACCATGGCACCAAGTGCCTCATCCAGGCTCTTCCTAAACACCTCCAGTGATGGTGACTCCACCACCTCCCTGGGCAGCACATTCCAATGGGCAATCTCTCTTTCTGTGATAGAATAGACTTCTTCCTATCATCCAGCCTGAACCTCCCCTGGCACATCTTGAGACTGTGTCCTCTTGTTCTGGTGCTGGTTGCCCGTGATCTTCCCAGGCACAGGGGTGAGGCTGACAGGTTGGTAGTTCCTGGGGTCATCCTTTCTACCCTTTATAAAATGGGAGTTAAGTTTCCCTTCTTCCAGTTGCCAAGGACTTCACCTGACTGCCAGGACTTTTCAAATATAATGGGGAGTGGTCTGGCAACTCTGTCAGCAAGTGCCCTCAGGATCCTGGGATGCATCTCATCAGGGTCCAGGACCTGTGTATGTTTGGGTTCCTCAGGTGGTCAGAAACCTTTTTTTTTTGCTCACAGTGGGAGGGATTTTGTCCTCCTGGTCCACTTCTTGTGGTCCTTCAACTCAGGCAGTGTAAGGAGTGAGTTTGCTAGTGAAGACCAAGGCAAAAATGTTGTTGAGAACCTCAGCCTTCTCTTCTTTTATTCTTGCAGCTATCCTGGTATGGATGTTGGGAAGGAGACACAGCTCTTTTAACATTCCCATGAGTGAAATTCAGACACAAACAAGGTCATATATCAAGACAAGACTATTTATTAAAGAGAAGCAAACAAAACAGAGAAGAAAAGAAAAGGGAGAGAGAAGGAGAAAGAGAATGGGAAAAGAGAGATCAGGAGTGATAATTACCACCCCAGGTTCCTTCACTGGTCGTGTGGCAGGGATGTCCTGAGCTGCTGCCTCCAGCCTGAAAGGTCCCTGGTGATGTTTGTTCCCAGCCCTGTAAGTTTGCATGGCCCAGGGCTTTTATTATGTTCCCAGTTCATTCATTGTAGCTCCTCCTAGCCACCACCCTTGTCACAGTCGAGGGGCTCTTGCCTGCAGGGCTCAGTGCTGAGCAGCCTCTGCCCTTCCTGGCAGTCCACTGCCCACCATACCCCCTGGGCACTTGCTGTCTCTCTGGGCAGAGATGACACACCAGACAGGCTGTTCAGCATGACCTTATCTTTGTTGAGACACTTCTCAGCTCTTAATCTAATGGTGACCAAGCTGTGTGGTGCAGCAGACAGCTGGAGGGAAGGGATCCATCCAGAGGGACCTGGACAGACTGGAGAGGTGAGCACATGACAGCCTCATGAGGTTCAACAAGACCAAGTGTAAGGTCAGCTGGGTCAGGGCAATCCCAAGCACCAATATAGGCTGGACAGGGACTGGCTTGAGAGCAGCTCTGAAGAAAAGGACCTGGGGGTGCTGCTGGAGGAGAAGCTCAACAGGAGCCAGCAGTGAGCACTTGCAGCCCAGAGAGCCAAGCAGAGCCTGGGCTGCATCAAGAGAAGCAGAGCCAGCAGGGCCAGGGAGGGGATTCTCCCCATCTACTCCACTCTGGTGAGACGACAGCTGGACCTCTGTGTGCAGTTCTGGAGCCTCTGCTACAGGAAGGATCTGGAGCTGCTGGAAGGTGTCCAGAGAAGGGCCACGAGGGTGATCAGAGGGCTGGAGCTGTTCTGCTGTGAGGACAGGCTGAGGGAGTTGGGGCTGTTCAGTCTGGAGAAGGCTCTGAGGAGACCTAATTGTGGCCTTCCAGTGTCTGAAGGGGGCTCCAAGAAAGCTGGGGAGGGACTTCTGAGGGTGTCAGGAAGTGATAGGACTGGGGGGGATGGAGCAAAACTAGAAATGGATAGATTGAGATTGGCTGTGAGGAAGAAGTTGTTGCCCATGAGGGTGGTGAGAGACTGGCACAGGTTGCCCAGGGAGGTGGTGGAAGCCTCCTGCCTGGAGGTGTTTGCAGCCAGGCTGGATGTGGCTGTGAGCAACCTGCTGTGGTGTGAGGTGTCCCTGCCCATGGCAGGGGGGCTGGAACTGGCTGATCCTTGAGGTCCCTTCCAACAATTCTCTGATTCTATGATTCCCTTACCAGCTCACCATTCTCACTCATTAGGCAGGGTATGTTTTCTTAAGTTTCTGGTTGACACACCTGTAGAAGCCCTTCTTGCTGTTCTTCATTGTCGTGGTTTGGGAGAGCAACCCTCCCACCACGGGCAGCAATGACGACCCAGACAAAGGGATTGCAAAGGTGATGGGAAGTTTAAGTGGAAAAACAAAAAGGAACAACAATGACAGTTTTACCAAGAACCACAAGCACCGTGACAGAGAGAGAGAGATCCCATCACCACCTGGGGGTACACCCCCAGGGCTCTTTCTCCCCACCCCCCCAGCTCAGGCCATTGTACCTAGGCAGCGGCAGGGGACGAAAGAGGAAGTGCAGACCCCTCGTGGATGCTTATGGGGAGCAGGGCGTTATGGGAATGGAATACCTGCTTTCCTGTGACCACCCCCTGGGCTGGGCCCACCCCTTGGGACCTCCCAGGTGTGGTCTGTGCAGTGGCATCCAGGCCAGCACCCAGCCTAAACTGCCACGTTCATATTCCTTGCCATGGTCAGGTCCAGTTTTGCCCTGGCCTTCCTGACCTCATCCTTACACACCTGGGCAGCATCCCTATACTCTTCCCAGGTTACTTGTCCCTGCTTGAACTGCCTGTGCAGTTCCTTCCTGCCTTTTAGTCTGACCAGCAGGTCTTGGTTCAGCCAGGTTGCTCTCCTCCAATCCTTCCCTGATTTCTTATACCTGGGGATCAAGACCTCTTTGGCTTTATGGAGAAATGTCCAGCTCCACTCTGCTCCGCTGTCCCTGGGGTCCTATTGACTAACTCTTTGAAGAGATGAAAGTTTGATTTCCTAAAATTCAGAGTTCTGACTATACTCCTTGTCTGACAAATTACATGATGCAGCCTGGCATAGCATACTGACCTTTAGAAGATAGCAGTGAAGATCTGTGTCTGTTTTCATTAGAATCATTGCATCAGCTGGTGAGTGCACAGTGCCCTGCTGCAAAGGATTCTGACATTTCCTTGCTGCTGGACACCCTAACTTGCCTCACTCACAGCAGAGCAACACTGAGTGCCACTCTCATAGCCATCTGTGTTGTTATTCAGGCAGCAAGCAGCCTCTTGTAACACGTGTCACCTGGTCTGCTGTGATGATCTCTCATTTCATCTCATTTTCATCTAGAAGAGATGGTCTTGCACTAACAATGACCTGCTCGCTGATGGCAGGCCCTTGCCACTGCCCCAAAGTTGGTGCTTGATGGATGCCATAGGCTCATCTGGGTGGTTTGGTTTGAGGGACAAAAGGCAGCTGCATACGCATTATGGCTGTACCGAGGCAGCTGGTTTATCTCTGGTCTTCTGTGATACGTCAGTATGGAAATATCCTGGCCATCACTTTCAGGGCTTCTCCAAGTTGTGGCTCACAGGGAAAGCTACATTTCATGCAACATTAATGAAAGAATAGAATAGAATAGAATAGAATAGAATAGAATAGAATAGAATAGAATAGAATAGAATAGAATAGAATAGAATAACCAGGTTGGAAAAGACCTTCAAGATCATCATGCCCAACCTATCATCCCACACCACCCAAACAACTAAACCATGGCACCAAGCCACCCCATCAAGTCTCCTCCTGAACACCCCAATGATGGTGACTCCACCACCTCCCCAGGCAGCCCATTCCAATGGGCAATCAGTCTCTCTGTGTAGAACTTCTTCCTAACAGTAGAATCATAGTATCACCAAGGTTGGAAGAGACCTCGAAGATCATCCAGTCCAACCTGTTACCACAGACCCCATGACTAGACCATGGCACCAAGTCCAATCCCCTCTTGAGGAGGGAGGACATTGCTGCCCAGAGAGAACTGCAGGATGCCCACTGCAGGCTTGAACTCACGACCTTCCCAGTAAGAGTCTTACGTGCTACCAACTTAGCCACATGGTCACTTCAAAAACGTCCAGCCTAAACCTCCCCTGGCACAGCCTGAGACTGTGTCCTCTTGTTCTGGTGCTGGCTGCCTGGGAGAAGAGACCAACCTCTGCCTGGCTACAACCTCCCTTCAGGGAGTTGTAGAGAGCAATAAGGTCACCTCTGACTCTCCTCTTCTCCAGGCTAAGCAACCCCAGCTCCCTCAGCCTCTCCTCATAGGGCCATTGGCCCTCTTGGCTCCCTGGGCACACTGCTGGCTCATGTTCAGCCTACAATCAACCAGCACCCCCAGGTCCCTCTCTGCCTGGCTGCTCTCCAGCCACTCTGACCCCAGCCTGTAGCACTGCCTGGGGTTGCTGTGGCCAATGTGCAGAACCCGGCACTTGGATGTGTTCAATCTCCTGCCCTTGGCCTCTGCCCATCTGTCCAGCCTGTCGAGGTCCCTCTGCAAAGCCTCTCTGCCCTCCAGCAGATCAACTCCTGCCCCCAGCTTGGTGTCATCTGTAAATTTACTGATGATGGACTCAATGCCCTCATCCAGATCATCAATAAAGATGTTGAAGAGCATGGGGCCCAGCACTGATCCTTGGGGCACACCACTGGTGACTGGCCTCCAGCTGGCTGTGGCACCATTCACCACCACTCTCTGGGCTCAGCCTCCAGCCAGTTCCTAACCCAGCTCAGAGTGCTGCTGTCCAAGCCAGGGGCTGATAGCTTGGCCAGGAGTTTGCTGTGGGGGACAGTGTCAAAGGCCTTGCTGAGGTCCAGCTAAACCACATCCACAGCCTGCCCACATCCACCAGGTGGGTCACCTGATCATAGAAGGAGATCAGGTTGGTGAGGCAGGACCTGCCCTTCCTAAATCCATGCTGGCTGGGCCTGATCCCTGCCAGCATGGATTTAGGAAGGGCAGGTCCTGCCTCATCAACCTGATAGTATCATAGTATCAATGATAGTATCATTAAACATGGCTGTTTACTCCCAGCTTCTGCAAGTATTTATCCCTCCCACAACACAGGAAAGTTTAGTTGATTAACCTCTCTAACATCATGTTATAAACCATTGCTGGATGCAGTAAAGGAGCTGTTTTTACCTCATTTTAAGTTGCCAAAACACTTATTCTTTGAATCTTCATTTTAGATGCGTAAATGGAAAGGCTGTCAAAATACCCTCTAGAGCTTTAGCTCAGCAAACATATCTGTGCAGTCACAAGAGTGGTTCAGATGACCTTCTGAGAGCAGCAATAAAACAACATAGTCTTTCAGACTCATCTTCAAGTGTATTGCCAGCTAAAATGTCTACAGAAGTCTCATTTTCCTCAAGAGGCATTGTGGCTCCCTGGTGACTGGTCTTGCCAACAGAATGAAATACACCCACCAGATCAGAGCTGATCCCCAGGGCTCAGGCACATGACTGGGTGGGATGTAGGAAGAAGAGAACTGGATCAGACTGATGATCTGTAGAGCACAGCAAGTCTTTCCAACAGCAGCAGCTGGGTGCTCAAGGATGAGGAGGAACTGAGTGAGTGTGTGTAATCTTTCCCCAGTTGTCTTCATCTTCTTGGAATGTGCTGCCCAGGGAGGTGGTGGAGTCACCATCACTGGAGGTGTTTAGGAAGAGCCTGGATGAGGCACTTGGTGCCATGGTTTAGTTGATTAGATGCTGTTGGGTGATAGGTTGGACTTGATGGTATTTTCCAACCTGGTTAATTCTATTCTATTCTATTCTATTCTATTCTATTCTATTCTATTCTATTCTATTCTATTCTATTCTATTCTATTCTATTCTATTCTATTCCATTCCATTCTATTCTGTTGTATTCCATTCCATTCCATTCTGTTGTATTCCATCCCATTCCATTCCATTCCATTCCATTCCATTCCATTCCATTCCATTCCATTCCATTCCATTCCATTCCATTCCATTCCATTCCATTCCATTCCATGTATTTCAGGACACCTCCTGAACTGGGTAAAATTTCAGTGAATTTTCTAATTCAAGTGCTTGTCCAGACTCTCCAGGAGATAATCCCCATGGCATTCCATGACAATGAGTCCCATGGGCCTACCTCACTGCTGTGTGACAAGCAAATCCTGTCAGTCTAGGTGGTTTTGCTGCCTCCTTTTGCACAAGTGATCATGGATCTTCTCTGTGCCAGTGATGATGCTGTTGACACAGGTTGAAGAGCTACCACATTGGAGCTGAGCTATGGTAATTGCTACCTGCATGCTCCTGATTGATGGCAAAGGCAAATAACAGTGCTCAGCCTTAGGCTAAGCAGTAAATGGGCTCTGTTAGCTTACATTTGCTGTGGGCTAGGCATGTACCCAGGTAGCGACCACAAGCCAGCTGAAATAGTAAACCATGTGTGCAGAGCTTGAAAAAGCACTTTACATTTATGAATAAAAATACATATCCTTCTTTCTTTCATATCAGTGTTTTCCATTTATGAGTAATAGAGCCCAGCTAGCTGCAGGGTTAAAAGCCTTGTACAAACAACATGCTCAGGTTTTGTTCAGCAAAAATGACCTTGGTTTTCCCCCAAGAAAGGACAACTGTAGCTTAAATCATAGCATATGTTGTATTCATTGTTCTTGCATTAGTCATGTGGAAGGCATATCCTATCTAAAACTTCACACAATGCAGCATGACAGTTTGTTGGGTGGGTAGAGTATTTATTACCGCTGAGATCCTAGGCTAGAGCTATCCTTTGCATATATGCCTGCCCTCTCTATATAATTTATATAAATTGGCTGTGCAGTTGGTTAGAAATCCTTGGCTCTGTTCTTTTGTAAAGGAGTAGTGAGGTCAGGGGTTGGAGGGGTGTATGGGGTTTGTCAGATGCTTGGGGGACTTTGGCTATTAAATAAATATGTGCTTGTATTTACCATTACTTTGAGGCATCAGATGTGGATCAGTCTTTCCTTAGGTTTTGTTTTGGTTTGTTTTCACGTTTTGGATGAAAGAGATTCCCTGCAAACAGTCTGTGGAAGACTCATTCTCACCCTAGCTTAACCCACTGCTCCTCACACTCTGAATACTTGAACACAGTTGAGGGAGCTGGGGTTGCTTAGCCTGGAGAAGAAGCTCAGGGGAGACCTTCTTGCTCTCTACAGCTACCTGAAGGGAGGTTGTAGCCAGGTGGGGGCTGGTCTCTTCTCCCAGGCAACCAGCACCAGAACAAGAGAACACAGTCTCAAGCTGTGCCAGGGGAGGTTTAGGCTGGATGTGAGGAAGTTGTTCTTCCCAGAAAGAGAGATTGCCCATTGGAATGTGCTGCCCAGGGAGGTGGTGGAGTCACCATCACTGGAGGTATTTAGGAAGAGACTGGATGAGGCTCTTGGTGCCATGATTTAGTTGATTAGATGGTGCTGGGTGATAGGTTGGACTCTTTTCCAACATGGTTTATTCTGTCCTGTCCTATCCTATCCTATCCTATCCTATCCTATCCTATCCTATCCTATCCTATCCTATCCTATCCTATCCTTGTCCTAATTTTCTTATTAAACAGCCTTAATGACAGCATCAACCCTTTTTAGACACACATTAAGTGTCTGTCACCTATGGGCTAGTTAAGGGAGCTCCTAACCATCACAGAGCTTCTTTTTCTTTCAAGCTTCACCTGGTCCCTCCATTCAGGTAAAACATATTTAAACAGGTTGGCCAAGGTGGCTACTTAGACATGAAGTGCAGTTCAACATCCATCCCCATCAGTGAAATTTTGCTGTAGTGGCTTTACTCTCAGCTCACATCCCCCTTTTGTTTACCCTTTCACTGAAACGTGACTGCAGCAGGGTCAGAGTTAAGGAGACAGTAATTGCAACAGAAAAGACTGTCAGAAGGTCTTTAAATTGCAAGCACTGTGTTTGCCTCCTCTGCAAAAGCATGTCAGTTTTATGGTTCCTCTTTAATGCTTTTTAAATGCCATTTTCCCTGCAAAAACTGCTGAGTGGCATCTATGTATGAGATAGGAAGGAGGAGCTAAGTTCCCACCTAATTTGTTTGACTTCACTAAAATTGATTACTGATGAAGCCAGTGCTCATTGGGAAAGGGGCAATTTACAGACTTCACAACTGCAATTTCAAGGAACTTGTTCCTGATTTTTGTTAGATGTTTAGAGCTCACCAGTGAGAGTCTGGCAACAATGAATTGCTGCAAATGTAATTTAGTTTAAAGTTTTGATGCATGTCTTATTGCCTTGTCCCTGTTTACTTTGAGATACTGATGTTCAGCTTAATATATTTGGACTCCCTGAGCAAATTTAATCATTTCCAGACTCCTCATCTCCTGATCTCAGATAGGCACTGTGTATTTTCTCATATCTCAGTTCATTTACTTCTACATTTATGCAAGATCAGTATCTGCAGGTCTTTAGAAATGCTGGCTTTCTAAATATAGGCTTCAAATTTTCCTCTGGTTTAAGGCCTAAATCACCATTCTGGTAGAATGACTTGAAGTTTCTCAGTATCTCAGTAATGGAATTTTTTACCTAGGAACAGCTTTTTTCCCCTTTTTTACCTTTTCCTCCTTACAACAAGGAGATATGGGAAATCTGGATTTAGCACCCTCATCTGCCTGAGTAGATTTGAACTCAGATGATAAGAAGTCTTTGTAAAGTCATTAATTTCAGATTCTTGATTATCTCAGTTGCCATCAGCCAAGGGGAGCCAGGAAGAGTCTAATTATGGACAGAGCAGACTATGTTATTACAGCAGCAAAGACAGAAGTAAGCAACAAGGTTATGCAGCCCAACTTCTTCTCTGCCTCAACAGGGCCCTTCTTTCAGTTACACCAGCTGCCATGAGGCCAGCTGCCTGCATCAGGAGCAGTGTGGCCAGCAGGAGCAGGCAGGTCATTCTGCCCTGTGCTCAGCACTGGTTAGGCCACACCTTGAGTCCTGTGTCCAGTTCTGGGCCCCTCAGTTTAGGAAAGATGTTGAGTTGCTGGAAGGTGTCCAGAGAAGGGCAACAAAGCTGGGGAGGGGTCTGGAGCACAGCCCTGTGAGAAGAGGCTGAGGGAGCTGGGGTTGCTTAGCCTGCAGAAGAGGAGGCTCAGGGGACACCTTCTTGCTCTCTACAATTCCCCACAGGGAGGTTGCAGCCAGGTGGGGGGTTGGTCTCTTCTCCAGGTAACCAGCACCAGAACAAGAGGACACAATCTCAAGCTGTGCCAGGGAGGTTCGGGCTGGACGTTAGGAAGAAGGCCAGCCTGGATGGGCAATGAACTTTTAATAGAACTTAGGGAAAAAAGAGGGTGTATTATCTTTGGAAGAAAGGGGAGGCAACCTACAGAATGTTTAGGGATGTTGCTAGGTTGTGCAGGAAGAAAATTAGGGAGGCAAAAGCCCATTTAGAACTTAGACTGGCCTCTGCTGTGAAGGACAACAAAAGTCCTTCTATAAATACATTAATAACAAGAAGAAGGGCAAGGACAACCTCCACTCCTTGGTTGACACGGAGGGGAACGTTGTAACAAAGGATGAGGAAAAAGGCAGAGGTACTTAACACCTTCTTTGCCTCAGTCTTCACTAGCAGGGCAGAACGTCTTCCAGACAGCTGGCCTGCAGAGCTGGCAGAAGGAGCCAGAGAGCTGCATAGTTTCCCACTGCTCCAAGAGGAAGTTAGAGATCTACTGAGCCGCTTGGACCCCCACAAGGCCATGGGACCGGATGGGATCCATCCTAGGGTGCTGAGGGAGCTGACAGATGAGCTGTCCAAGCCACTCACCATCATTTTTTAAGAGTCCTGGCTCACTGGAGAGGTCCCAGAAGACTGGAAGCTGGCTAACGTGGTGCCCATCCACAAGAAGGGCCAGTTGGATGAGCCAGGGAATGATAGGCCTGTCAGCCTGACCTCAGTGCCAGGCAAGATTATGGAACGGGTCATCTCGAGTGCGATCACACAGCACTTACAGGATGACCAGGGGCTCAGGCCTAGCCAGCATGGATTTAGGAGGGGCAGGTCCTGCCTGACCAACCTGATCTCCTTCTATGATCAGGTGACCCGCCTGGTGGATGTGGGGAGGCCTGTGGATGTGGTCTACCTGGACCTCAGCAAGGCCTTTGACACCGTTCCCACAGCAAACTCCTGGCCAAGCTGGCAGCCCGTGGCTTGGACAGGAGCACACTGCGTTGGGTTAGGAACTGGCTGGAGGGCCGAGCCCAGAGAGTGGTGGTGAATGGCACCACATCCAGCTGGCAGCCTGTCACTAGTGGTGTGCCCCAGGGATCAGTACTGGGCCCCATGCTCTTCAACATCTTTATTGATGATCTGGATGAGGGCATTGAGTCCATCATCAGTAAATTTGCAGATGACACCAAGCTGGGGGCAGCAGTTGATTTGCTGGAGGGCAGAGAGGCTTTGCAGAGGGACCTCGACAGGCTGGACAGATGGGCAGAGTCCAATGGCATGAGATTTAACACATCCAAGTGCCGGATTCTGCACATTGGCCACAACAACCCCAGGCAGTGCTACAGGCTGGGGTCAGAGTGGCTGGAGAGTGGCCAGGCAGAGAGGGACCTGGGGGTGCTGGTTGATTGTAGGCTGAACATGAGCCTGCAGTGTGCCCAGGCAGCCAGGAAGGCCAGTGGCATCCTGGCTTGCATCAGGAACAGTGTGGCCAGCAGGAGCAGGGAGGTCATTGTGCCCCTGTACACTGCACTGGTTAGGCCACACCTTGAGTACTGTGTCCAGTTCTGGGCCCCTCAGTTTAGGAAGGATGTTGACTTGCTGGAACGTGTCCAGAGAAGGGCAACAAAGCTGGTGAGGGTTTGGAACACAAGCCCTATGAGGAAAGGCTGAGGGAGCTGGGGTTGCTTAGCCTGGAGAAGAGGAGACTGAGGGGTGACCTTATTGCTCTCTACAACTACCTGAAGGGAGGTTGTAGCCAGGCAGAGGTTGGCCTCTTCTCCCAGGCATCCAGCACCAGAACAAGAGGACACAGTCTCAGGCTGCGCCAGGGCAGGTTTAGGCTGGATGTTAGGAAGAAGTTCTACACGGAGAGAGTGATTGGCCATTGGAATCGGCTACCCGTGGAGGTGGTGGAGTCACCTTCACTGGAGGTGTTCAGGAGAAGACTTGATGGGGTGCTTGGCTGTATGGTCTAGTTGTTGGGTGGGTTGGATTGTTTGATGGGTTGGACGCGATGATCTTGAAGGTCTCTTCCAACCTGGTGTATTGTATTGTATTGTATTGTATTATTGTATTGTAAGTTCATCACAGAAAGAGATTGCCCATTGGAATGGGCTGCCCTGGGAGGTGGTGGAGTCACCATCACTGGAGGTGTTTAGGAAGAGCCTGGATTAGGCACTTGTTGCCATGGTTTAGTTGATCAGATGGGTTCGATAATAGGTTGGACACAATGATCTTGGAATCTTTTCCAACCAAGTTAATTCTGGTCTATTCTATTCTATTCTATTCTATTCTATTCTATTCTATTCTATTCTATTCTATTCTATTCTATTCTATTCTATTCTATTCTATTCTCTATTCTATTTCTTGAATAATTGAGTTTTAAAACAGCCTAAATGCCCCAGCAGCTCCTTTGGTGGCTTTTCCGGGTAGGGCCAGGGGTGATAATTACTTCTTGCTCTGACCCACCTCAAAAATGTTAGTATACCCTTTGTTTTTCCTTTTCTTTCTCTGAAAGAACTACAACATCTTGGATCAGATCTTAAATTGTGTAGCTCTTAAACTCAGAGCCCATGGCCTTCAGAGATATGTTGCTGCAATTCACAGACGTGACTCAAGCCTTTGGGCACTTGTAGGATGTAAATTACTAAAAGAAACCTGAAGGTCTGCTTTTTTAGCCCTTTTAAGGATTTGTTTGGCTACCAGACTCAGAGCTTTCTAAGCTCTCATCTCATTGCTTAGCTGCTGCCTTATAAACTCTGTCAATCTGTTGATTTGATTTAAATAAAAGAGAAAGAGAAATAAAGGTATAAAAGTGCTCACATAGAGAAAGAATCCATCACCACCCCTCTTTGGCTGATGGCTCAGTATAAAGGAAAACAATGTGAACTCCTGCATCTCTCTGGATGGACCAGAACAAGAGGACACAGACTTAAGCTGTGCCAGGGGGAGGTTTAGGCTGGATGTTAGGAAGAAGCTCTTCCCAGAAAGAGAGATTGGAATGTGCTGTCCAGGGAGGTGGTGGAGT
>JAWKAJ010000370.1:0-16114 GCA_033816785.1 Picus viridis
ACAACCTCCACTCCTTGGTTGACACGGAGGGGAACGTTGTAACAAAGGATGAGGAAAAGGCAGGAGGTACTTAACACCTTCTTTGCCTCAATTTTCACTAGCAGGGCAGAACGTCTTCCAAGCAGCTGGCCTGCAGAGCTGGCAGAAGGAGCCAGGGAGCTGCATAGTTTCCCGCTGTTCCAGGAGGAAATTAGAGATCTTCTGAGCCGCTTGGACCCCCACAAGGCCATGGAACTGGAGGGGATCCATCCTAGGGTGCTGAGAGAGCTGACAGATGAGCTGTCCAAGCCACTTTCCATCATTTTTCAGCAGTCCTGGCTCACTGGAGAGGTCCCAGAAGACTGGAAGCTGGCCAACATGGTGCCCATCCACAAGAAGGGCCGGTTGGCTGAGCCAGGGAATTCTAGGCCTGTCAGCCTGACCTCAGTGTCAGGCAAGATTATGGAAGAGGTCATCTTGAGTGCGATCACACAGCACTTACAGGATGGCCAAGGGCTCAGGCCTAGCCAGCATGGATTTAGGAGGGGCAGGTCCTGCCTGACCAACCTGATCTCCTTCTATGATCAGGTGACCCACCTGGTGGATGTGGGGAAGCCGGTGGATGTGGTCTACCTGGACCTCAGCAAGGCCTTTGACACCATTCCGCACAGCAAACTCCTGGCCAAGCTGGCAGCCCATGGCTTGGACAGGAGCACACTGGCATGTTGGGTTAGGAAGTGGCTGGAGGGCCGAGCCCAGCGAGTGGTGGTGAATGGTGTACATCCAGGTGGTGGCCAGTCACTAGTGGTGTGCCCCAAGGATCAGTGCTGGGCCCCATGCTCTTCAACATCTTTATTGATGATCTGGATGAGGGCATTGAGTCCATCATCAGTAAATTTGCGGATGACACCAAGCTGGGGGCAAAAGTTGATCTGCTAGAGGGCAGAGAGGCTTTGCAGAGGACCTCGACAGGCTGGACAGATGAGCAGAGTCCAATGGCATGAGATTGAACACATCCAAGTGCTGAGTTCTGCACATTGGCCACAACAAGCCCAGGCAGTATTACGGGCTGGGGTCAGAGTGGCTGGAGAGTGGCCAGGCAGAGGAGGGACCTGGGGAGTGCTGGTTGATTGTAGGCTGAACATGAGCCTGCAGTGTGCCCAGGCAGCCAAGAATGCCAATGGCATCCTGGCTTGCATCAGGAACAGTGTGGCCAGCAGGAGCAGGGGAGGTCATTCTGCCCCTGTACATTGCACTGGTTAGGCCACACCTTGAGTCCTGTGTCCAGTTCTGGGCCCCTCAGTTTAGGAAGGATGTTGTCTTGCTGGAACGTGTCCAGAGAAGGGCAACAAAGTTGAGTGAGGTTTGGAACACAAGCCCTATGAGAAAGGCTGAGGGAGCTGGGGTTGCTTAGCCTGGAGAAGAAGAGACTGAGGGGTGACCTTATTGCTCTCTACAACTACATGAAGGGAGGTTGTAGCCAGGGTGACTTGGCCTCTTCTCCCAGGCAGCCAGTACAGAACAAGAGGACACAGTCTCAGGCTGCGCCAGGGAAGGTTTAGGCTGGAGGTTAGGAGGGAAATTCTATAAAGAGAGTGGTTGCCATTGGAATGGTCTGCCCAGGAGGTGGTGGAATCACCTTCATTTGGAGTGTTCAGGAGGAGACTTGATGGGGTGCTTGGCTGCATGGTTTAGTTGTTGGGTGGGTTGGATTGGTTGATGGGTTGGGCGCGATGATCTTGAAGGTCTCTTCCAACCTGGTGCATTGTATTGTATTATACTGAGTGTAATTTACAATATACACTCTAGGGGGAGATTTGTCTTTGCTCAAATTAGAGAAAGCTATGTTTAGTCTTTGACTTAGAAAAGAATATAAACATTTTGTAACTGAAAAAAAGACTAGTCAGAATTTGGTTGAGTGTGTTGAAAAAGCTTGTTTTGCTAATTTTAACCTATTTTATGCAGTAGAAGATAGCCAATTAGTATATGACAACTCCCCTTCAAAAAAGGTATATAACTTAGCTGTAAAATGTAAAACATCAATACAATACAATACACCAGGTTGGAAGAGACCTTCAAGATCATCGCGTCCAACCCATCAACCAATCCCACCCAACAACTAGACCATACAGCCAAGCACCCCATCAAGTCTTCTCCTGAACACCTCCAGTGAAGGTGACTCCACCACCTCCACGGGCAGCCGATTCCAATGGGCAATCACTCTCTCCGTGTAGAACTTCTTCCTAACATCCAGCCTAAACCTGCCCTGGTGCAGCCTGAGACTGTGTCCTCTTGTTCTGGTGCTGGCTGCCTGGGAGAAGAGGCCAACCTCTGCCTGGCTACAACCTCCCTTCAGGTTGTAGACAGTTATAGAGAGCAATAAGGTCACCCCTCAGTCTCCTCTTCTCCAGGCTAAGCAACCCCAGCTCCCTCAGCCTTTCCTCATAGGGCTTGTGTTCCAAACCCCTCACCAGCTCTGTTGCCCTCCTCTGGACACGTTCCAGCAAGTCAACATCCTTCCTAAACTGAGGGGCCCAGAACTGGACACCGGACGCAAGGTGTGGCCTAAGCAGTGCAGTGTACAGGGGCAGAATGACCTCCTGCTCCCCTGCTGGCCACACTGTTCCTGATGCAAGCCAGGATGCCATTGGCCTTCTTGGCTGCCTGGGCACACTGCAGGCTCATGTTCAGCCTACAATCAACCAGTACCCCCAGGTCCCTCTCTGCCTGGCCACTCTCCAGCCACTCTGACCCCAGCCTGTAGCACTGCATGGGGTTGTTGTGGCCAATGTGCAGAATCCGGGACTTGGATGTGTTAAATCTCATGCCATTGGACTCTGCCCATCTGTCCAGCCTGTCGAGGTCCCTCTGCAAAGCCTCTCTGCCCTCCAGCAAATCAACTGCTGCCCCCAGCTTGGTGTCATCTGCAAATTTACTGATGATGGACTCAATGCCCTCATCCAGATCATCAATAAAGATGTTGGAGAGCATGGGGCCCAGTACTGATCCCTGGGGCACACCACTAGTGACAGGCTGCCAGCTGGATGTGGTGCCATTCACCATTACTCACTGGGCTCGGCCCTCCAGCCACTTCCTAACCCAACGCAGTGTGCTCCTGTCCAAGCCATGGGCTGCCAGCTTGGCCAGGAGTTTGCTGTGGGGACTGTGTCAAAGGCCTTGCTGAGGTCCAGGTAGACCACATCCACAGGCCTCCCCACATCCACCAGGCGGGTCACCTGATCATAGAAGGAGATCAGGTTGTTCAGGCAGGACCTGCCCCTCCTAAATCCATGCTGGCTAGGCCTGAGCCACTGGCCATCCTGTAAGTGCTGTGTGATCTCACTCCGAGATGACCCCGTTCTATAATCTTGCCTGGCACTGAGGTCAGGCTGAAAGGCGTAGAATTCCCTGGCTCCAGCCAACCGGCCCTTCTTGTGGATGGGCACCATGCTGGCCAGCTTCCAGTCTTCTGGGACCTCTCCAGTGAGCCAGGACTGCTGGAAAATGATGGAAAGTGGCTTGGACAGCTCATCCGTCAGCAATCTCAGCACCCTAGGATGGGTCCCATCCGGTCCCATGGCCTTGTGGGGGTCCAAGCGGCTCAGTAGATCTCTAACTTCCTCTTGGAGCAGTGGGAAACTATGCAGCTCTCTGGCTCCTTCTGCCAGCTCTGCAGGCCAGCTGCCTGGAAGACGTTCTGCCCTGCTAGTGAAAATTGAGGCAAAGTTCTATATGGGCTTTTGCCTCCCTAATTTTCTTCCTGCATGTCCTAGCAACATCCCTAAACATTCCGTAGGTTGCCTCCCCTTTCTTCCAAAGATGATACACCCTCTTTTTTCCCTTAGTTCTATTAAAAGTTCATTACCCATCCAGGCTGGCCGTCTGCCCCGGCGGCTCATCTTCCGGCACACCGGCACAGCCTGTTCCTGCACCTTCAATAGTTCTTCCTTGAAGTAGGTCCAGCTCTCCTGGACCCCTTTGTTTTTAAGGGCTGATTCCCATGGAACCTTCTGACTTAGTTCCTTGAGTAGCCTGAAGTCTGCCCTCCGAAGTCCAGAGTGGAGGTCTTCTTGCTGCCCCTCTTGGCTTGGCTGCATACTGAAAACTCTATTATGTATGGTCACTGGTGCCTAAACACCCTCCGACCACCACATCACCCACCATCCCTTCCCTATTGGTGAAGAGGAGGTCAAGCATAGCCTTACCCCTGGTAGGTTCACACAGCACCTGGGATAAGAAGCTGTCCTCCATGCACTCTAAGAACCTCCTAGACTGCCTCCTCTCTGCTGTGGTGAGATCCCAGCAGATATCAGGCAGGTTGAAGTCACCATGAGAATGAGGTCAGGTGATCTTGAGACAGCCTCAAGCTGCCTATAGAATGCCTCATCGACATCCTCCTCCTGGTTGGGTGGTCTATAACAGACGCCAACCAGGATGTCTGCCCTGCTGGTCTTCCCTCTAATTCTCACCCACAAGCACTCAACCCTATCATCCCTGATCTCCATCTCAACAGCATCCAGTGCCTCCCTGATGTACAGGGCTACCCCTCCACCCCTTCTTCCCTGACTGTCTCTCCTGAAGAGCCTGTAGCCGTCAATTGCAGCGCTCCAGTCATGCGAGTCATCCCACCACGTCTCTGTGATGGCAACTACATCATAACTTTCTTGCTGCAACAAGGCTTCCAGCTCCTCTTGTTTGTTACCCATCCTTTGTGCATTAGTGTACATGCACTGCAGCTGGGCTGCTGATTTCACCTCTAGGTCTAGCTTATCACCTCCAGACTCCTGCCTGAGGGCACTGGTTTCCGACCCTCCCCCTTCGAAGCTAGTTTAAAGCCCTGTCAATGAGACTTGCTAATTCCCTTCCCAGAATCTTTTTACCTTTGGGGGACAGGCCATTCTCATGTATTGTGACCTTTCCCCTCCTCTGGGACAGATGTACTCCATCTGTTACCAGCTGACCTGGTGCAGTAGAAAGTTCCCCAAGATCGAAAAACCCAAAATTCATTCGTCTGCACCAGCCCCTAAGCCACTTGTTGACTACAGCGGCTGACCTGTTCCTTATTGTTTCCCTCCTGCAACTAACGGTATCGATGTAAAAATTATTTGTGCACCTGACCCCTCAGCCAGATCTCCCAGGGCCCTGAGGTCATTTTTGATAGCCCTGGGAGGCCTGGTACCAACATCATCATTCCCTAACTGCATAACCAATAAGGGATAATAGTCAGAGGGCTGTACCAGACTGGGCAGCCTTCTGGTAACATCTCCAACTTGGACTCCTGCTAGGCTAATAACTTCCCTATGAGATGGGTCCGGCCTACATATGGGACCTTCTGTTCCCCTCAGGAGGGAATCACCAATAACAATTACCCTCCTCTTCTTTTTGAGGGAGCAAGTCTGATGCCAGGGGAAGGCTATTTAACCTTAGGCTGCTTTGCCTTAGGCTGTTTAACCTTAGACTGATTTGCCTCTAGGCTGTTTAACCTTAGGCTGTTTAACCTTAGGCTGCTTTGCCTCTAGGCTGTTTAACCTTAGGCTGTTTAACATTAGGCTGTTTAGCCTCAGGGAAGACCCCAGATGATGTGTCCTCCGGCATCAGTATCACCTCACCCTCGATCTCCAGCGCCCCATACCTGCTTTCCAAGGGCAGCCGAGGGAGGTGGGGGGAGGCAAGGAGGTTTTAATTGTGTCCTTTGAGAGGAACCTGTATTCATTCCCCTCTGCTTTTTGGACAACCAGTCTCTGCTGGGGAGCCTGCGGAACCTGCTTACTCGGGTTCATCTCTTTCCTCCTCTGGCTCATCACTTTTCTACAATCCCATACATCTCTAAGACTAGCAACCTCATCGTTTAGTCTGGCCACCAGGTCGAGCAGATAGCCAATCTGCTCACACCTAATGCAAGAGTTGCCCCCACTACCCTGCATCTCAAGAGCCAGGCCCCAGCACTCACTACAGCCAGATACCTGGACAGCTACCTGCTTGTGTTCTACCTCAGTCTGGGTCAACACTGATTTTTAAGGGAGATTTTGCTGCGCGTTACAACCATGCTGCCCCTGGCCACAGCTGTGGCTGCCCCTGGACACACCACCCACTGGACAAAACTTTAGAAAAAGTGTGGCGGCCTGAGTGTCGGAGAGTACCAGAGTAGGAGGGCTGCCGCCGAGCGGAGCCCATGGGCTGCTGTCCCTTGTTTAAATTCTGCTGCCGAAGGTGCTGGGTTCACGAGCTGCGGGCACGTGAAGACAGGGCCGCCCGAGTGCTGCTGTGTGTTCAGGAAGCGTGGCGAACCCAGCCGCCACCGCAGCCCGAGGAGGAGAAGCGAAAGCCCGCCCAAGTGGCCGCTGGTCCCGGTTCTGTTCCATCTTCGCATATAAACATCTTCACAATAAAAGTCTTTGCTTGGAAATGTCTTGTCTTGGAAGTTCTGCTTGTGGTGACCCTGTGTTACCAAAGGTAACTCTGTGTTACTACGAATGGTGACTCAACATGCACCCAGGGTTACTACAAATGGTAACTGAAAACCGCTACTTGGCTTCACTCAGACTGTGCAGATCATGCTCACTGACATCATTAAATGGTGGCCTCGAAGCTGTTGGTCCTTGTGGGACTCGCTAGAGGCTGTATTCTGCTGGGAGAAGCAGCCAGTGACATTCCCAAATTAGCTTAAACTAGACACTGAGAAGAAGTGTAAATGTCCAGACAACAAATTAAAAACTCTGGGAAAAAAAAGAAATTGAAACAAAAGAAGAATTGAGACAAAGGGGGCAGAGGTGAGCAGTTGGGGTAATAATAAAAGGGTGTTGTTTACATTTTGTTGAGTACAAAATGAGGAATCAAATGTCTAAGAAGGAAAGAGCTATAGTTGGAGTTTTTGCTCAGATCTTGAGAAAAAGAGCTATAATGTATGATGAAAAGAAACTTTCTACATAGCTTGCATGTCTTAGAGAAAATGCTAAAGGTTGTACTGTGTAAAATGCTTTTTGAAGGTTCAGCTTGGCAGAGGGGAAGCTTTGTTTGATGCTGCTACAAGGGGGAGATTAGATAGTGACATCAACCTTACAATATGGAGATTAATTAAAGATTCTTTAGAACAAGTAATGGAGAATCATAAAGCCACTACAGCAGCAATTAACACCATTTCACCACAACAAACCTCTTCTTCAATACCCTCCTCCTCCTCACCTACCCCCTCACCACCACCACTGCCACCCCAGCCGCTGCAAATACCATACTGACATTGGCACTACAGCTGCATCCTTGTGCCCCCTGCTGCTAGCTTCTAACACTGATGCCCTTTCACCCACTCTCATGCTACCATGCAATCAGAGACAACACGTGATCCACAGAGACTTGGAGAAAAATCAAACACTACAGAGGAAAGCAGAGAAAATTTATTAGCCTTTCCTATGTTTACTAATGCACAGGGTGACACTACATTCAAGCCAATCTCAATCAAAGTAAACAATTTGCAGAGCAAGCATTACGACATGTTCCTGATTTGACAAAGCCTACTTTATCATTTATATCTATTAAACAAGGCCTGTCAGAAACTTTTTTGCAGTTCACATATAGATTAAAAGATTTGATAGACAAGTAAGTTGAGAATGAGGATGCAAGAGATCCTCCATTCTGCAGGCTGGCATTTGAGAATGCTGATTCCTCTAAAGATCCTACTATTGTAGAAATGATCCGAGGAATGTCAGAAAATTAATTCTATGACAACAGACCTACAGGCTATGGCTGTTACAGTAGCTTCTTGAGTGGTGGTGAATGGTGCCACATCCAGCTGGTGGCCAGTCACTAGTGGTGTGCCCCAAGGATCAGTGCTGGGCCCCATGCTCTTCAACATCTTTATTGATGATCTGGATGAGGGCATTGAGTCCATCATCAGTAAATTTGCAGATGACACCAAGCTGGGGGCAGGAGTTGATCTGCTGGAGGGCAGAGAGGCTTTGCAGAGGGACCTCGACAGGCTGGACAGATGGGGAGAATCCAGCGGCATGAGATTTAACACATGCAAGTGCTGGGTTCTGCACATTGGTCACAACAACCCATGCAGTACTACAGGCTGGGGTCAGAGTGGCTAGAGGTGGCCAGGCAGAGAGGGACCTGGGGGTGATGGTCAATGGTAGGCTGAACATGAGCCTGCAGTGTGCCCAGGTGGCCAAGAGGGCCAATAGCATCCTGGCCTGCATCAGGAACAGTGTGGCCAGCAGGAGCAGGGAGGTCATTCTGCCCCTGTACACTGCACTGCTTAGGCCACACCTTGAGTACTGTGTCCAGTTCTGGGCCCTCAGTTTAGGAAGGATGGTGTCTTGCTGGAACGTGTCCAGAGGAGGGCAACAGTGCTGGTGAGGGGTTTGGAACACAAGCCCTATGAGGAAAGGCTGAGGGGAGCTGGGGTTGCTTAGCCTGGAGAAGAGGAGACTGAGGGGTGACCTTATTGCTCTCTGCAACTACCTGAAGGGAGGTTATAGACAGGCAGAGGTTGGCCTCTTCCCCCAGGCGGCCAGCACCAGAACAAAAGAAGACACAGTCTCAAGCTGTGCCGGTGGTTTAGGCTGGAGTTTAGGAAGAAGTTCTATACAGGGAGAGTGATTGCCCATTCGAATGGGCTGCCTGAGAGGTGGTGGGTCACCATCACTGCAGGTGTTCAGGAGGAGACTTGATGGGGTGCTTGGTTGCATGGCTTAGTTGATTAGGTGGTGTTGGATGGTAGTTGGACACAATGATCTGGAAGGTCTCTTCCAACCTATTCTATTCTATTCTATTCTATTCTATTCTATTCTATTCTATTCTATTCTATTCTATTCTATTCTAATTCTATTCTAAATGGCGGGGAGAGTTTGCCACCGCTCTTAAACTCTCTCCAGCAACATGCTTTAATTGCAGACAAAGGGGACATTTTAAGCAAATGTGTCAAACGAAACAGAAGCTTGTTGATTCTCAGCAAAATACTTTCTGTTTGAAATGCAGAAAGGAAATCATCTTTCTTACCAGTGTTGTTCTAAATATGATGTCTAGGGCAATCCTTTACCATCTCAGGAAAGGAGCAGCAGATTGTGGGGAGGGGACTTGTGATACAAAATGCCACCCTCAAACACCCTCTTTCCTCCCATCCACAGAGGGAAGTGTCAGACTGGATGTCTCCACAGCAGAATCAGCTACAGGAAGCTATCATACTGTCCACAAAGTCCTGCTAAATGCCTATGGTCCTATAAGGGAAGGACTTAGCACTCTATTAATAGGGTGTTCAAGTGCTGCCTTACAAGGACTATTTGTGCTACCTGGTGTTATAGATTCTGATTTTGTAGGTCAAATACAAGCCTTAAGTGTGGACACCATCCCCTCCTGTCTTTGTTTTCTTCAGGAAATATTATAGCCCAGCTCTTGCCTTTTGAAAGAAATCATGTAAACAGCATAAGAGGAAAAAGGAGAGGTACAGATGGCTTTGGATCTACAGGACAAACTGAAATATACTGGATTCAGACTTTAATTACTAAAAAAGCCTTTGTTAACCTGCCAACTTCTACTTAAAGATGCAAAACACTTCCAAAGTTCAAATTTGTGGTATGATTGACACAGGAGCTGACATGTTGAATATTCCTTTCAGCAAAGGACTGGCCAAGTTCTGGCCTTTGGTTGTGACTGTTTAAGGCTGTGCCTTTGAGAAAGGGACAGTTGCTGGAACAATCTGGCTGGACGTTTTGAAAACAAAGATAAAGTCTAAACGAATTTCATTGGTAAATTGGTAGAATGCAACTTTGCAACTTTAAATTTTTAGCTTTAGTTCAGTTTGAATCTTGGTCAGTTTCTGTCTGGGTCTGTTTCAGCTTCTCTGAGCAACAGCTGTGTTCTGTCTGTCAGGTGCTGACCTTCAGCTAACAGATAAGAAACTAATTCTTGCATATGCTTTGAGCGAACAGAATTTCCTCCTTAATAATTACCTTTTCTCTTTCTAACCCCTTTTTGGGAAAAAAAAAGGAGGTAGGGGGAGAGGGAGGTATGGCTGGGGGGAACCCTCCTGGCTGGAGGAGGGAAAGGTCTTTTCTGTGTTATGTTATTTGCTGTATATTTCTGTATATATTATAAATACTGCATATTGTGTACATATTCACTGCATCTCATCCTGCTTGTAAATATAGCTTGTCCATTTTTTTTTCGCTTCTCCGACTGAGTTAGCCGTGGTTTCTTTGTGTGTGTGGGAGAACTGAACCTCTCACCACCACATAATTTTATTGGTGTCCAATGCATGGCTTGTGGATAATTGCTGTCCAGAAGCAGGAAAAAATTTGCTTGATTTATCATCTTCTCGAGTCAGAGTTGCAAAAGCGAAAGTGTTTTCGATTTTAGAGCATCTAGTCTTTTCAATTTGTAGTGTCCTGATCTATAAGTATTTCCTAGGATTAATTTGCAATCCCTTAGGCAGGTACTTAATGTATAAATTACATTTATGGTTTAAGTATAAGATTCAGCTTCTCTATGACTGGTGTCTGGGATTCTTTTGGCTTATGAGATACGGAAATGTAAGAACGAGCACTCTTAAAATCGAGATAGAGGAGTTTAAGATTCTAGTAGGTAAAAGAGTAGTTTTAAGTGATGGCTGGGATCCAAAGGTGATTTATTTGGTGTGTGTAATCCTGCTATCAGTGATAATTAATGTGTTCTTGTTAGTAGCTCTGATATGGGAAAGGAAGGTATCAAAGGCTTTTTTCATTATTAAGCATAGACCAAGGAGAAGAAAGCATAGCTCTAACTCTACCCCAAAGATATCTAGTGATGAGGAGAATGGAGAATCTGTATCAGTTAAAAATAGAGCTAAAAAGTATATCGGGAAGGCTGCTTTGAATGGTGCTGTTGATGATTCTAGCAATCATCCAGCTGCAGCGGCAGCTCATAACATCACAGTATCACAGTATCACAGTCTTACCAAGGTTGGAAGAGACCTCGAAGATCATCGAGTCCAATCCGTAACCACAAACCTCACGACTAGACCATGGCACCAAGTGCCACATCCAGTCTCCTCTTGAACGCCTCCAGGGATGGTGACTCCACCACCTCCCCGGGAACATGGCATCTTCCATGTCCTCGGCAGCCATTAGAGAGGCAAAGGCATTTCCTTCTTCTTCGGCAGGACTGGAAGTGTCCTCCACAGCAGCTGGTCTGTCTCAAAACCTGTCAGTTTCTGTTAAGGCATCAGTAAATTCAAGCACAGCTCCAATTAAGCAAGTAGCAGTTTTAAGTATGAGAAGTGGAAAGCGCAAAGCTGGTCCAGGAGCTGATGGGGGAGAAAAGCAAGATACTGCTGCTGATGAGGGAATTTCTGCTTAAAAAGAGCCTGCTGAGAAGGAAGAGAAGGTTTGTCTTAAAGATATAGCCGAGTTATTGAGACCATCACTGGATGGAGATGCAGGGCAAATTTCAGATCCTGGTAGGACAGCAGCTAGTGGTGGTTCTTCTGAGCTTAAAGAGATCCTTAGGAGAGTGTCAGCAGGATTATGGGGACAACATGTTCAGGAAGATGAGGTAGATGAGGAGGCAGATGATGTTCAGCATTGTTCAGCACCAAGGGAAAAACTTAGACATGTGCGGAAGGATTACATCAGAGCAGAGAATGAGCCAGTTCTAACTTGGCTTGGTAGATTTTTTGATACAGGTACATCAGCTCTAATGGTTGGAGACAAGTCAGAAGCTCAACTAGGAACTCTCTCAAAGGATAATGGAATAGATAGAATTGGAATGGATCTCAAGAGTTAACTAAGGTGGAGGTTGGTATAAGTTTAACTGGTAAACAGTGGAGGAAGCATACAGTTGTGACCGGACCTGACGCACCTTGTATTCTGGGAATTGATTTTCTGAGAGAAGGGTGTTTCAAAGACCCTAGAGGTTACAAATGGGCTTTTGGAGTAGCATCCCTAGAAGTTGATGGACAAAAATTGAAGCTGTCTGTTAGACAGCACAAAATAAAAGATATTAAATTGCCAGTTGCTTCTCAGACTGTGCATCACAGACAATACAGAACCAACTGGCAATTTAATATCTTTTATTTTGTGCTTTGTCTAACAGACAGCTCAATTTTGTCCATCAACTGGGATGCTACTCCAAAAACCCATTTGTGGCCTCTAAGTCTTTGAGTACCGCTCTCTGAAATCAATTCCCAAATCGTCCCACTGTTTACAGTTAGGCTTATACCAACCTCCACCTTAGTTAACTCTTGAATCCATTCCAATTCTATCTATTCCATTATCCTTTGAGAGGATTATAGTTGAGCTTCTGACTGTGTATTAGAAACTGATGTATACACATCAAAAATCTGCAAGCCAAGTTAGAACTGGCTCATTCTCTGGAAATGTAATCCTTCACTTTATGTCTAAGTTTTCCTTAGTGCTAGTGGCTCTGGAGGCTCATCTGCCTCCTCTCTCATCTTCCTGAACCTCACATGTATCCTGCTGACACTCTCACAAGTCTTTAGCTCAGGAAGGGTGCACCACCCCATGCTGTGGGATCTGAAATTTGCCCTGCATCTCCATCCAGTGATCTCAACTTAACTCGGCTTATATCTTTTAAACCTTCTCTTCCTTCTCAGGCTGCTTTTAAGCGAAATTTCCCCTCATCAGCAGCAGTATCTTCTTCTCCCCATCTCCTGGGTTCAACTGCAAACTCCACTTCTGCTACTTAAAAACTGCTACTTACTGGGTGGAGGCTGTGCTTGAGTTTACTGATGCCTTGTAGAAACTGATGGGTTTTGAGACAGACAGCCTTGTGAGACACTTCCAGTCCCTGCGAAAGAAGAAAATGCCTTTGCCCTCTCTGTAACTGCCGAGATGCCATGTTCCAGGAGGTGGTGGAGTCCTGGAGATTCAGAGGAAACTGGATGTGGCCGTGCCATGTCTAGATCGTGAGGTTCTGAGATTAGTTCCAGAGAAATCTTCAGTCTCCAACCTTGGTAAAAAGACTGTGATACTGTGACTACTGTGATGTTATGAGCTGCCGCTGCAGCTAGTTGATTTAGCTAGAATCAACAGCACCATTCCAAAGCAGCCTTCCCATTCTTACTTTTTAGCTCTGTGCAACTGTGCAATTCTCCATTCTCCTGCATCACCCAGATATCTTTGGGGTAGAGGGTTAGGCAATAACCAACTGCTCGCTGATGCAATAGCAATAATGAAAAAAGGCCTTTGATACCTTTCCTTTCCCATATCAGAGCTACTAGCAAGAACGCATTAATTATCACTGATAGCAGTTACATAAATAAATGCCTTTGGATCCCAGCCATCCTTAAAACTATAACAAATGTAAACTCCTCTATCTCGACTTTAAATTAGCTGGAACCTAAAATTATCTCTATAAGCCAAAAATCAGACTGTCATGGAGAAGCTGAATCTTATACTTAAACCCATAAATATATTTATACATTAAGTACCTGCCTGCAGGCAAATCTAGGAGAAATAAAAACTATCGGGACACTACAGAGACTAGATGCTCCAAAATCGAGCACTACTTTTGCTCGAGGAGATGATAAATCAACAGAATTTTCATAGCTGGACAACAGTGCAAATACATGCATTTACCAATAAATGTGGTGAGTGAGGGGTTCACCTTCTCCCACCACACTGGGAGAGCACGATGCTAACTCAGTCGAAATGAAAAAAAATGGACAAAAACTATATTTACAAGCAGGATGAAAGATGCAGTGAATATATACAGAAATATACAGCAAATAACATAACACAGAAAATTTTCCTCCTCCAGCCAGGAGGGGTTCCCCCAGCCATATACCTCCCTCTCCCTACCTCCTTTTCCCAAAAAAGAGGTTAGAAAGAGAAGGTAATTATTAAGGAGAAATTCTGTTTAAAAACAAACATAATGCAGAATTGAGTTTTTCTTATCTGTTAGCTGAGACTGACAGACAGAACACAGCTGTTTGCTCAGAAAGCGGACAGACAGAAACTGACCAAGATTCAAGCTGAGACTAAAGCTAAAGTACATTCTACCAATTTACCAATGAAATTCGTTTAGACTATCTTTGTTTTCAAAACGTCAGCCAGATTGTTCCAGCAACTGTCCGCAAGGCACAGCCGTAAACAGTGCAACCAAGGCCGGAACTTGGCAGTCCTTGCTGAAATAATATTCATGTCAGCTCATGTGTCAATCATACCACAGAACGAACTTTTTGGAAGGTTTACTCTTTAAGTAGAAGTTGGCAGATTGGCAAAGGCTTTTGTATGGTGTACCTCTCTCCTTTCCTCTTGCTACATGATTTTCAAAAGGCAAACTGAGGCTATAATATTTCTGAAGAAACAAAGACAGGAGGATAGTGTCCCGCACTAAGGCTTGTATTTTTGACCTGCAAAATCGAATCTATACGCCAGGTAGCACAAATAGTCCTTGTAGGCAGCGCTGAACGCCTATTAATAGAGTGCTAAGTCCTTCCCCTATAAGACAGACTAGCGGGACTTTGTGGACAGTATGATGCTTCCTGTAGCTTGACCTTCTGCTGTGGAGACTATCCCAGTGACACTCCCTCTGTGGATGGGAGAAGAGTGTTTGAGAATGGCATTATATCATCTGAAGTCCCTCCCCTGCTCCTTTTCCTGAGATTGCCTAGACATCATATTTAGAACAACGTAAGAAAAGATGATTTTCCTTTCTTGCATTTTCAAACAGAGAAATTATTTTGCTGAGAATCAACAAGCTTCTGTTTCGTTTATTTTATTTGAAAATGTCCCTTTATCTACAGTGTCACTTTTATGTTTGGAGAGAGTTTAAGAGCGGTGAGCTCTCCGCGCGTAGAATAGAATAGAATAGAATAGAATAGGAAAATAAGAATAAACAAATAGAATAGGTTGGGTGCTGAGCGTGTCCAACTACCATCCAACACCGCACATCAACAAGCCATGCAACCAAAAGCACCCATCAATCTCCTCGAACACTACGTGATAATGACTCCACCACTTTGAAACAGCCATTCGGAATGGGCAATCACCTCTCCCTGTATAGAACTTCTTCCTAAACTGGCCCTAAATCCACCCCGGCACAACGAGACTGTGTCTTCTTGTTGCAGTGCTGGCCGCCTGGGGAGAGGCCAACCTCTGCCTGTATAACCTCCTTAGTACAGCTGCTCGCGCAGTCTCCTGCTTCTCCAGGCTAAGCAACCCCAGCTCCCTCAGCCTTTCGCTGTGTTCCAAACCCTCACCCAGCATATTCTGGACACGATTCAACAGAACACCATCCTTCCTAAACTGAGGGGCCCAGGACTGGGCGCAGGACTCAGGTGCGGCCTAAGCAGAGCAGAATTGCAGGGAGCAAGAATGACACTTCACCACTGCTCATGCCCCCAGCCACACTGTTCCTGATGCAGGCCAGGATGCCATTGGCCCTCTTGGCCACCTGGGCCCTACAGGCTTCACAGTACCATTGACCATCACCCAGGTCTCCTCCTGTACCTGGCCGCTCTCAGCCCTTTCTGACAGCCTGTAGCACTGCCTGGGGTTGCTGTGGCCAATGTGCAGGGCCCGGCGCTGCATGTGTTCAATCTCATGCCCTGGACTCTGCCCATCTGTCAGCCTGTCGAGATCCCTCTGCAAAGCCTCTCTGCCCTCAGCAGATCAACTCCTGCCCCCAGCTTATTGTCATCTGCAAATTTTGATGAGTGGACTCAGTGCCCTCAATCCAGATCATCAATAAAAGATGTTGAGAGCATGGGAACCAGCACTGATCACTTTGGGAGCACACCACGCAGAGCACCCGGCCCGCCACCATTCACCACCGCTCAGGCTATCTGCAGCCTGTATATTGTGGGTATCTGACATTCCTCGATCATTCTACAATAGTAGGATCTTTTAGAGGAATCAGCACTCCAAATGCCAGCTGCAGAATGGAGGATCTCTTGCATCCTCATTCTCAACTTACCAGTCTATCAAATCTTTAATCTATATGTGAACTGCAAAGTTTCTGACAAGCTATTTAATAGATATAAATGATAAGTAAACTGTCAAATCAGGAACATGTCATGCCTGCTCTGCAAATTGTTTACTTTGATTGAGATGGCTTGAATAGTGTCACCCTGCATTAATAACATAGGAAAGACTAATAAATTTTCTCTGTAATTGTGATCCGTGTTATCTCTGTTTAG
>JAWKAJ010000371.1:0-16081 GCA_033816785.1 Picus viridis
CTTTCTCTTTGGTGCTTGATAGAGCTCCCTGCAGCCTTTGCCCTTTCTCTGGACAGGTCCAAGGCTGTGCTCCAGGCTGGCAACTGCAAGCAGATCTCCATCCAGAGGGTCAGCCCCTGGGAGGCAGAGCTGCACTTCCCCTTGGAGCAGGGTGGCAGTGGGGGCACCTTCCTCTTGGAGCCTGCCAGCATGCAGCTGGGACCTAAGCAGAAGCAGGTAGGGGACAGGCAGGTGGGAGAGGAAGCAGCAGAAGAGCCCAGGAGCTGCCCCTCCTGCTCACTGAATGCTCTTCTGTGCTTCTCTTTGTGGGGCTGGGGCCAGGAGCTGAGCATCTGGGCATAGCCCACTTCACCTGGCTGGTGGAAGACAGCCTCATCTGCTGCATCAGGGGCAACCCAGAGCCAGTGGCCATAGCATCATAGAATAGAATCATAGAATCAACAAGGTTGGAAAAGACCTCAAAGATCATCAAGTCCAACCTGTCACCAACACCTCATGGCTACTAGACCATGGCACCAAGTGCCACGAAGTGCCACGTCCAGTCCCCTTTTGAACACCTCCAGGGACGGCGACTCCACCACCTCCCTGGGCAGCACATCCCAATGGCAAATGACTCTCTCAGTGAAGAACTTTCTCCTCACCTCCAGCCTGAACCTCCCCTGGCACAGCTTGAGACTGTGTCCTCTTGTTCTGGTGCTGGCTGCCTGGGAGAAGAGACCAATCCCCACCTGGGTACAACCTCCCTTCAGGGAGTTGCAGAGAGCAATGAGGTCTCCCCTGAGCCTCCTCTTCTGCAGGCTAAGCAACCCCAGCTCCCTCAGCCTCTCCTCCCAGGGCTGTGCTCCAGACCCCTCCCCAGCCTTGTTGCCCTTCTCTGGACACCTTCAAGTCTCTCAATGTCCTTCTTGAACTGAGGGGCCCAGAACTGGACACAGGACTCAAGGTGTGGCCTGAGCAGTGATGAGCACAGGGCAGAATGACCTCCCTGCTCCTGGTGGCCACACTGTTCCTGCTGCAGGCCAGGATGCCATTGGCCTTCTTGGCCACCTGGGCACACTGCTGGCTCATGTTCAGCCTACCGTCAACCATTACCCCCAGGTCCCTCTCTGTCTGGCTGCTCTCAGCCACTCTGCCCCCAGCCTGTAGCTCTGCCTGAGGTTGCTGTGGCCAAAGTGCAGCCCCTGGCACTTGGACTTGTTGAATGCCATCCTGTTGGCCTCTGCCCATCTGTCCAGCCTGGCAAGGTCACTCTGCAGAGCCCTTCTTGCCTCTAACTGACCAACATCTGCTCCCAGCTTGGTGTCATCTGCACATTTGCTGATGACTGTCTCAATCCCCTCATCCAGATTGTCAATGAAGATACTGAACATGCTGGGGCCCAGCACTGATCCCTGGGGCACACCACTGGTGCCTGGCTGCCAGCTGGCTGTGGCACCATTCACCACCACTCTCTGGGCTCAGCCTCCAGCCAGTTCCTAACCCAGCTCAGAGTGCTGCTGTCCCAGCCAGGGGCTGACAGCTTGGCCAGCAGTTGGCTGTGGGGGACGGTGTCAAAGGCCTTGCTGGAGTCCAGGCAGACCACATCCACAGCCTGCCCCACAGCCACCAGGCAGTCACCTGGGCATGGAAGGAGATCAGGCTAGTCAGGCAGGACCTTCCACCTGTGCTGCCAAGGGAGGCAGGTGAAGCTGGGGGTCAGCTCCAAGCAGCTGCACTTCGACAGGGTGCTTCTGGACAGGTCAGTCTGACTTAGAGAAAGACAAGAGACTCAGTAAGTTTCTTGTATTGTGCTTCTATTTCTGTGGTGAAGGCACATTCTGCCCAGATACTGAATCTTGTCCCAGCATGTGGACAGGTTTCCCCTCCTTCAGGAGGAAGACAAAAGCCAAGGCATTAGCCAGGCCAGCACTCACCCAGCGCATGCAGTGCTTGTGCAAATACCAAGTATGGCATAATTCCAGCTTCACCCTTTCTATAGGCTGAAGCCAGTCATCTATGAGAGTGCCCATTGGTCTAACCCAGCCTCGAGGAGGCTATAAGTATCACCCCAGCTGGCAAACAAGTGGTCTCCTCTTTCACTTTGTCTCTGTACTTGCTCGAGAGGACAACACTACAGCCTCTGCCGCTGAGCTCATTGTTATTAGCTTCCATACGTGCACGCATACTGAAGCCTCTGCATGGCAAGAAGCAGACGTGAGAATGATCTCCAGAGGGAGGACCTTCGCTGAGCCCGAGGAGCCAGCATCGTCACCGCCAGTCACACCGACCGGGAGAGCCCACCGTGCCACCGGAGGACTGGACCAGCCCCGAGGGTAAGATCTGCCCAGTTGCTGGGGAGAAGGGACTTGACCTAGACTGAGTCCACATATGCCTAGTCCCCGCTATCGGGGGAGAGGACCCCGCTATCGCGGGAGAAGAGCCCTGTAAACCTCAGGGAAGATCCATAGCACCGTTCATGCCTATACTGCGCTGTACCCGGGACCGCTCTGAGAGTCCCACTGTCCCTTTAAGCCAAGTAGACAAGAAGCCGCCGCTCGACACAGCCGCATTCTCTCCCCGAGGCTGTTTACATCAGCCCCGAGACTCGTCATAGCCGGGTCGACCCCGCAGCCCTGCCTGCTGCCAGGCCCGATCGGAAACCTCCGAGCCCGCCTACCGGCAACCATCGCCCCACCCTGCCGTGCGAGCCGACGCCGAGGGCCGACCCCATGGGCTGACCCTGACCAGGACCGATCCAGGGACAGACAATAGTCTGGAGGGAATCGACCGAGTCCTGAAGGGAACCCGCTTACGAGCTAAGCCCAGGTTCCATTGTTCCCTCTCCACTGCTGCGGAGAGGGGAGACAGCCACCCAGCACCGCCGTCCAACTCGACTAGGAACCGGTCCAGCGGCAGTAGTCGGCCGGACCCCCACCTTGCTACAGACAACAGCTCCAGAGTATCTCCCACGTGCTGTCTATCCGCTAGCACTCAGGTCAAAGGATCCGCGTCCCGCAGAGTGATCGCTGACGCACAGGAACATTGTAATAGCGCTGTATGGAGCCAGAAGCCGCCCGCCTTCCGCCGAGTCGCCATCTAGTGGCCAAGCGCCGGAACTGCATCCTTCGTTATAGAAATAGAGAAATAATTCTGTTCAATTGAGTTCTAGTTATAACACTAAGCCACTTATAGAATGTATTTCACAAACGTGCACTGGAACATGTATATAAGTTATTGATTCATAGGTTATTAATATTTTTATAATAAAAACGAACATTTTCATAATTCATATTGCATGTTCATAAATTTAATAACATCTTCCTCACCATTTCAGCACTGGACACAGGTAGAATCCCTTCAAAAGACCTGTGCACCTTCAGAGGGTTTTGTGCAGGCATATATACAAAAAGTTATCTGTCTAAAATGACAGAGGTATGTTACTATTTCACAGAAAAATTCAGATGCCTCCTATCTATACAAAGGTTATCTACCTAGGAATAACAGAAGTATCTTACAGAAATCCTGGTGTTTCTTATCTATGAAAATGCTATCTCTAATCCCTCCTGCATTCCAGCTAACAACGAGGAGTTCCTTATCAGCTCTGTTATCCTGTTAAACTCGATCAGATTTTAAAAGACTTTCCCACTCCTCAAGTCAGGCCAGGGGCACTCTGCTGTGGGTGGCTCTGCTGAAGCTTCCCTTCACCTCCCCTCGCTGTGTGGCTGCTCAGATTGGAGACAGCAGCCCTCTTGCTCCCAGCACCTGCCAGCCTCTTGCTCACTGTTCCTTGCTGGCTTGGGTGTCCCATGACAGCCCCCAGCTCTAGCCCCCCAGCAGTGGCTGCCCGGATGCATTTGCATCTCATCTGCTGGTGCAGAGAGAGCGGAGTAGCTCCTCTGTATCTGCCTCCCGCTGGATCTCCTTCTGCCACCAAGCTCTCCCTAGGGCCTCACCTCTCAGGCTTGTGGCAAAGAGCAAAGCCCAAAGGGTGGTTTCAGACATGTTGGTAGGGCTGCTCCCAGTGGTATGGTAAGAAAAGCACCAGAAGTCCAAATACTGGCTCAAATTAAATGACAGCCTTTTAACCAGTGTTTGAAGAAGACAGGAAGTGGCAGGATGTGTCAGACTTTCACTTCTAATTTACAGCCTTGAAACTAATGCTGTGACTCCTCGTGAACAACCTGTAGGGAATATTTACCATTCCACTGAATTACAGCTATAAAATTTAAAGCTTTGGTTGAGCTGTTATACTTCCTTCTTGTTCTTATCTCTTCCAGTAACACTCTAATCATTATTTTGTCTTATTTACTCAGCCTTAAAGGCAGCTTTGATTATACTCTTTAGAATTATGTGGCTACCATTATTTCCACTAAGTAGTTAACAATGCAGCTGACCTAGAGCACGGTGCAGAGAATTCAGAGGTCTCTCTTTAACTAGAAGTAATGCAAACATACCAGCTTGAAATGAAAGCTGGGCACAGTATTTACCTAGACTGACCTTAGCCAGATAGAGTATCACAGTACAGTACATTCGAGGTTGGAAGGGACCTCCAGAGATCATCAGGCCCAACCCCCTGCCAAAGCAGGGTCACCTAAGGTAGTCTGCACAGGAATGTATCCAGAAAGGATTTGAATGTGTCCAGAGAAGAAGACTCCATAACTTCTCTGGGCAGCCTGCTCCAGTGCTGTGTCATTCTCACTGTAATGAAATTTCTCCACATGATGAGGTAAAATCTTCTATGTTCAAACTTGTACCCATTGCTCTTTGTCATTTTATTGCACACCACCAAAAAGAGATTGGCCACATCCACTTGACACCCACCCCTCAGATATTTATACACATTGATAAGATCCCCTCTCAGTCTTCTCAAGACTAACAACCCCAGGTTTCTCAGTCATAGGGAAGATGCTCAAGTCCCTTAATCATCCTCATGGCTCATGTTGGATTCTCTCCATTGGGTCCCTGTCTCTCTTGAACTGGGGATCCCAGTATTCCAGGTGTGGTCTCACTAAGGCAGAGTAGAGGGGGAGAAGACCCTCCCCAGACTGGCTGGTCACACATTTCTTGATGCACCCCAGGATACTGTTGGCTCTTTCTCACAAGGGCACATTGCTGTCCCATGGAGAACTTGCTGTCTGCTAGGACTCCAAGGACTTTCTCTATGGAGCTGCTTTCCAGCAGGCCAGCCCCTAACCTGTACTGTGCCTGTTGTTACTCCAGGACCCTGCACTTATCCTTACTGAACTTCATGGGTTTTGCCTGCACCCAGCTCTCCACTGTGTCCAGATCTCGTTGGATGGCAGCACAGCCTGACAGGGTGTCAGCCACCACACCCCAGGCCCCCAGACTTGTTTCAGCAGTGAACTTTCTGAGGGTACACTCAATCCCCTCATCCAGGTCGCTGACAAAGACACTCACCAAATCTGGCCCCAGCATTGACCCCTGGGGAACCCCACTGCCCACAGGCCTCCAAGTTCACTCCGTGCCACTGATGACAACCCTCTGAACTCTGTTGCAGAGCCAGTTTTCAATCCACCTCATGGACCAACCATCTGTGCCATATTTCTTGACCTTTTCTAGGAGGATAGTATCATAGTATCAGTCAGGGTTGGAAGGGACCACAAGGATCATCCAGTTCCAACCCCCTGCCATGGGCAGGCCAGAGCCTCATCCAGCCTGGGCTTAAACACCTCCAGGGACGGGGCCTCAACCACCTCCCTGGACAACCCATTCCAGGGCTTCACCACTCTCATGGGGAAGAACTTCCTCCTCACCTCCAGCCTGAATCTCCCCACCTCCAGCTTCATGCCATTCCCCCTAGTCCTACCACTACCTGATAACCTGAGCAGTCCCTCCCCAGCCTTCCTGTATCCCCCTTCAGATACTGGAAGGCCACAATGAGGTCACCTCGGAGCCTTCTGTTCTCCAGACTGAACAGTCCCAACTCCTTCAGTCTGTCCTCATAGGAGAGGTGCTCCAGCCCTCTGTTCATCCCCATGGCCCTTCTCTGGACACCTTCCAGCACCTCCATATCCTTCTTGTAATTTATGGATTGCTGGATGTTATGGGAGCCAGTATAAAAGCCTTACTGAAGTCAAGGTATATGGCATCCACTGCTTTTCTACCCATTGGTCATGGTTTCATAGGTGTTGGCAATGCAAGTCATATGCACCAGATGAATATCTACAAGTACCTTCTTCACCCCATTCTTTTACATATTGTACAGGTTTATACTTGAACCAATAACTAGGTTGACATAACTCCATTGCTCTCAAGATATAAGCAAGCAATGCACCTTCTCTATATGACACTACATTAACATTTCCACTTCTGCACCGTATTCTGTAGTCCTAAGCATACACACTCAAGGTATCATAACAAAAGAAACTGCACCAATGAAAGACTTCTCAACTCCTTTATTGCAACATCACTGCAGAGCAGCACTGCAATTACAGACACCAGCTGCCTACACTAAGGTTTTGAACGTTCTCTAGAGGTGGGTCATCCTCCCTGCACCCTGCTGTCCAGCAGTTTAATACTTGCCCCTGTCTGTGACAGTCACCATAAAAGTTGTAAAAAAGCCTCAGGATCAATATTTGTGTTGCACTCTGTTTATTTTCTTCTCTTTTAGCAACTGCACTCTGGAATATGCTGAAATGCCAGAGCTGACTCTACTAATTCTTCTTCCCTGTCGCACTGAAGTCAGAGTTTACCTTGCTATGCGAGTAAGCTCCAATATACAGAATCATTCCATGTAATTAACGCAAGGAGATGACCGTGCCAGAGCAACTGCAGCGGTGCAGCCTTTGAGGAAATGAATGCTGCAGCAAGCTTCGAGTTTTGAGTTTGGCCTCTTGCATTACAAACCATGGCCCAGAGTCAGCGACCCAAAGCCTGTCTGTGCACACCAGTCCCCGAGAGCTTGACTTGGCTTGCACTGACAAAAGTAATTGTTGAATTCTAAGGAACTGTGCAAGCTGAAACCTTAGAATATAAGAGAAGGTAACAAATAGAAAAGTAATTGTTGAAATAGCTCAAGATAATATTTCAGAAAAGACAACTACAGGTATGGAAAGGAATAAAACCCTTGAAAAACTAAAGGGGTGCAACTTCACAAGGTGATAAGCTTGTGTCAAGAAAGAATGGAGGTCAAGACATCCCTACCTGCTAGCCCAGCAGAAACTTATGAGGTGCCTGCATCAACGGTGATTGCCTAGCCTTAGTAGCACACATTTTCTAGGTGTCTCCTCGATGTACTAGTGAACACAGAGGCACTATGCTTTTCATATGTTTGTAAAGTCTCTGCATGCTGTCAAGGAGCCCTAGTGGGAGGTTTACAACATGAAACTAGGCAGGTATATAAACAGTATAGCCATAACCCTAGCAAAACTGAACTGATTAAAGTAGTTTCTGTTAGGCAATTCATTTAAAAGAAAAGCTTATCATCAGCCTGGGAGAAAAGGGGGTAAAGGATGATAAAAGATGGACAAATACATTGCTACTTTTTATCTGAAAAGGCAATAAATAGATTTAAGGTCAGTTTAGAAAGCTTAATCTTTGACATAGACTGAATAGCAAACACCCAGCTGACTGAATTTATTTCCTAACATGCCATCAGGTACCTCTGAAAACTTACCAGTCAGACTGAAGGCAGATAGGTTCTCTGTCTGTTGCATGAAAGAGTCATGGCCACTTTTCTAGCAACTCAAGACATAAACATCAAGGCTGGACTTAACCTTCTTAACAACTGTGTATAAGACATTAATTAAATGCTTTATTCTCCACTTCTGCTCTGCCAGGAAGCTGCCCAGTGGTGAATTACCTGTTCCTTTTGTTGACCAATAATCTGACCAAAGACCTGCTGCACAGAAAGTTGTGTGAGTCTTCTCACAGTATCACAGTATTACCAAGGTTGGAAGAGACCTCGAAGATCATTGAGTCCAACCTGTAACCACAAAGCTCACAACTAGCCCATGGCACCAAGTGCCACATCCAGTCCCCTCTTGAACGCCTCCAGGGATGGCGACTCAACCACCTCCCTGGGCAGCACATTCCAATGGCGAATGACTCTCTTGGTGAAGAACTTTCTCCTCACCTCCAGCCTAAACGTCCCCTGTTGCAGCTTGAGACTGTATCCCCTTGTTCTGGTGCTGGTTGCTAGGGAGAAGAGGCCAACCCCACCTGGCTACAACCACCCTTCATGTAGTTGTAGAGGGCAATGAGGTCGCCCCTGAGCCTCTGCTTCTCCAGGCTAAACAACCCCAGCTCCCTCAGCCTCTCCTCACAGGGCTGTGCTCAAGGCCTCTCCCCAGCCTTGTTGCCCTTCTCTGGACACCTTCAAGTCTCTCAATGTCCTTCTTAAACTGAGGGGCCCAGAACTGGACACTCAAGGTGTGGCCTGAGCAGTGCTGAGCACAGGGCAGAATGACCTCTCTGCTCCTGCTGGCCACACTGGTCCTGATGCAGGCCAGGATGCCATTGGCCTTCTTGGCCCCCTGGGCACACTGCTGGCTCCTGTTCAGGCGGCTGTCAATCAGCACCCCAGGTCCCTCTCTGTTTGGCAGCTCTCAGCCACTCTGACCCCAGCCTGTAGCTCTGCCTGGGGTTGTTGTGGCCGAAGTGCAGCACCCGGCACTTGGACTTGTTGAATGCCATCCCATTGGACTCTGCCCATCTGTCCAGCTGATTGAGGTCCCTCTGCAGAGCCCTTCTGGCCTCTAACTGACCAACATCTGCTCCCAGCTTGGTGTCATCTGCACATTTGCTGATGACTGTCTCAATGCCCTCATCCAGATCGTCAATGAAGACATTGAAGAGGATGGGGCCCAGCGCTGATCCTCGGGGCACACCACTGGCCTCCAGCTGGAGGTGGCACCATTGGCCACCACTCTCTGGGCCCGGCCCTCCAGCCAGTTCCTAACCCAGCGCAGAGTGTTGCTGCCCAAGCCAAGAGCTGACAGCTTAGCCAGCAGTTTACTGTGGGGGACGGTGTCAAAGGCCTTGCTGAAGTCCAGGCAGACCACATCCACAGCCTGCCCCACATCCACCAGGCGGGTCACCTGATCATAGAAGGAGATCAGGTTGGAGAGACAGGACCTGCCCTTCCTGAATCCATGCTGGCTGGACCTGAGCCCTTGGCCATCCTGCAGGTGTGCAGTGATTGCCCCCAGGATAATCTGCTCCATCATTTTCCCTGGCACTGAGGTCAGGCTGACCGGCCTATAGTTTCTGGGTTCCTCCATCCGTCCCTTCTTGTGGATGGGGACCACATTGGCCAGTTTCCGCAAAGAACACAGCACTAAGAACATAGCACTAAGAACACAGGTTAAAATTGCTGTCTTAACAAGGGAGAGTGCCCAACTCCTCTTTATTTCTGAAATTTCTCATGTTTCATTGTAATGTCTGGTGCAAGAAGTGACTGCATGTCAGTTAAGTAGTGAAATTCAGTTGAGAGACTGAGTCAGACGTCGTGTTCACATCTTCGACCACACTGTCTCAGCTTTCAGTTGGCTAGTTTTCCAAAAGAAGTTCATTCTGTCCTTTGGTCATGGAGCTGAACAGTCACAGAATATTTTGCAGCTAATTACATTAAATTGGTAATTGCATCTCACATCTCATTTCTTCCCCGAATAGAAACAGCACCAGAGCTGTTGAACGGCCATCTTACAATCCGTATTTGAACCTTAAGGGGTGGCAAACAGGAATTTTCAATGGAGGAGCGAAAGCTACCTAGAAGGTGTCGGAGATCTCCTGAATTTGAACGTAAGCACTCCAAGCAAAGGCCATTTTGCATGCATGTCCACAGGGACACTTTGGCTTTCTTGGTTTTGATTTTCTTTTCACTTTGTGGGGGTTTTGTGTTTGTGGATTTTTTGCTTTGCTTTGCTTTGCTTTATTTTTCTCTGTAATAATTTTAGTGTTAGAAGATAAAGATGCTGGATGAAGGCTTTGGGTTGTTCATAGAAATTGGTACTCCAGTACTAAAATGTTTGCTCAATGAAGGATCCTCAAGATATGGCTACATGCTAGTACTAACCACTTAGTACAATGGAATCCACGTCAACTGCAAGGCCCTGAAGGCTTCCCACTGAGGTTCTGTTAATGATACTTGTCTGAATGGAATCCTTTAAAATGGCAGCCACACAATCCTCACACAGCACTTGGCGTTTTGCCTGTGGTACCACAAATATGATCCAGAAATGAATCAGGAGGCCTCCATTGTTATTGTGACTGAAATGCAAAGGTCCAACAGGTTATTATCACATTGAATGTTTTCTGAAGGCTATAGACTCTTATCACAAGCTTCTAAAATACCAGTTTGGAATGGCATTAATTATTTCCCTCTTGTCTTGTTACTATGACACACCAAATGTATTTTTTTCATCTCAAAAAAAGCCAAACAACACAAAAGTCCAACCTTGATGATTTCCTGAGGATTCCTGACTGTGGAGATCTATGGAAATCATATCTGCTTGAACTAAAGCTGGGTTATAGCCAAAATAGAACTAGTAGAATTACCACTAGAAATGCAGAACTCAGCATTGCTATGCTTCCCACCATGTACCATGCACTGCAGTGTATAAGAAACAATTCTTAGACCATTTTCAGGCCATATATAGTCAACCCAGTCTTTACCTCCAAATGGGGAAAAGAGCCATTAAATCAAATATACCCCTGAAATTCCCATTCAGGAACCAAAACTGGAAATAACTAATCCTCTAGCAATAACTGCATACATAGTATTAGAGTAAGTGTACTTATTGCAGTATACAGATTCTTTTTCCTCCTCTCACTAGTTGTATACAATAACATCAGTTATAAAATAAGTATGACTTAAAAATCAGTATGACTTAATAATAACCTAACAGCACGTTGATGTGGTTAAAACTCTGTGTGACCTCTGTGTGAAAGAGTCACCAAAACAGTGACATTATTTCTCTCTACCTGTCAGACTAGAATTGCTTATATGACTTTATTTTGCCCCTATTGTTGTAAAATTAATTGGTATTGGTTATAAACATATTTTGCTATTAGTACAAGTAAACAGCAATGATTAAATCACAACTACTAAGAACAGGTTTCTTTAGTCAGCTCATAGAATCACAAAACCATCAGGTTGGAAGGGACACTCAAAGGTCACCTTGTCCAATCCCCCTTTCTCCTCCCACTCCCTCTCCCCCAAGCTGAGCAGGGACATCTTTAACGAGATCCTGTTGCTCAGGGCTCTATCAGGTTTGATGCTGACCATCTCTCTGCTCCAATATTTCCCTCACTGTAAAGAACTTTCTCCTAATATCCAATCTAAATCTACCCTGCTCTAGTTTAAAACCCTTGCCACTTACCCTATTGCTGCATGCCTTTCTAAACAGTCCCTCCCCATCCTTCCTTATGATATATAAATGGCTCTATAAGGTCTCCCCAGAGCCTTTTCTTCTCCAGCCTTGAAAAAAAAACAACCAACACTCCCAGCCTGTCTTCAAAGGAGAGGTTTTCCAGCCCTCTGATCATCTCTGTTGCTGTACTCTGGACCTGCTCCAGCAGGTCCATGTCCTTTCTGTGGTGAGGACTCCAGATCTGGTCACAGTAGCCAAGGCGTGGTCTCACCAGAACAGAGCAGAATGTCTCATTATGTGACATTCTTCTCAGCAGAAATGCAATTACATTAAACATCATTTTACCTGGCTTCGGAAACTGTAGACTGCTTATAAAATTTGGAGAAAGAGGAGGTTGTGTAGACTAAGTTAATCTGAAATAGAAAGCATTAAAATTTAGTATTCCTAAAAAAACCCAACAGCAACCAACAAAACCCCAAAAAACCCCAACCACTGCCAATAACAAAACCAACCAAACAAAAACAAAGCAGTCATAGCTAGAGATGTCATCTGCCCAGGCTTTCCTGGGAAGATTCTCAAGCTAGTCAGAGCAGCAAACGTGAACAGATCTTTAAGCAGTCTGAGGTCCCCTCTTGCCCACGGCCAGCTGACACGCACAACACCTTTCCAAAAACAAAACAGAGAGTTGTGAAAAGGATGCACACTCTTTGCACAACAGATTCCAAATACAGAGGGTTTCTTTCTGCCACAGGTCAGCTGCCCAAATGGCCTTTCCTTTTCTCTGCCAACCACTCTTTTTCCAGTCCTTTAGCCAACCCCACAGAGCATTGGCTGCCATCCATGAGTCGGTGTAGAGATAAAGCTTTGGCCATCTCTCACGTTCAGCTATGTCCAGAGCTAGCTGGACAGCTTTTACCTCTGCACATTGCCTGGATTCTCCTTCTCCATCCTTTGCCTCTGCACTCTGTGTGTTGGACTCCACACTGCAGACTTCCACCTGTGCTTGTTCCTGACCAGCCGACAGGAACCGTCTGTGAACAAAGCATATTGCTTTTCATCACCAGAAAGGTCACTGTGAGGAGGAGCTTCCTCAGCACGAGTTACTCTCTCCTCTGGAGGTTCTGTGCAGTCATTGCCTTCAGGCCAATTTGTGATCACTTCCACCAGACCAGGCCTTTCAAGACTTCCCATTCCAGCTCTCTGTGTTATCAGAGCCATCCACTTGGACCATGTGGAGTCTGTTGCATGATGTGATGTGGAACCTTTGCCTTTGAACATCCAATTCAAAACTGGGAATCTGGGAGACAGAAGTTGTGACTCAGTTCCAATCACTTCAGAAGCTGCTTTTACTCCTTCATAGGCAGCCAGAATATCTTTCTCTGTTGGAGTATAATTAGCCTCTGAACCTCTGTAACCTCGACTCCAGAAACCAAGAGGTCATCCTCGTGCCTCCCCTGGAGCTCTCTGCCACAGGCACCAGGTTGGACCATTGTCACTTGCAGCCGTGTACAAAACGTTCTTCATGTCTGGACCAGCTCGGACAGGTCCCAGACCCACTGCTTGGACTACTTCTTGCTTTATCTGGTCAAAGGCTGCTTGCTGCTCAGGTCCCCAGTGGAAACTCTTTCTCTTTCGAGTCACATCATACAGAGGTTTCACAATCTGACTGTATCCAGGGGTGTGCAGTCTCCACAACCCCACTGTACCCAGGAAACACAGAGTTTCTTGCTTGCTCATGGGATTGGCCATGGCAGAGATGGTTTACCACATCCACCGGAATGTGTCGGCGTCCATCCTGCCACCGCACTCCCAGAGACTGGATCTCTCTGGCAGCTCCTTTCACCTTGTCTCACTCAGTGGCCAAACAGCTCTCAAGAGAATGTCAATGATTTTGTGACCTTTCTCCAAGACTTCCTCAGCAGTTTTACCCCAGACCATGATGTCATTGATGAACTGGATGTGTTCTGGAGCACCTCCTTTCTCCAGAGCATCGTGGATCACTGCATGACAGATGCTGGAGCTGTGGATCCAGCCCATTGGCAATCTGTTGGAAGTGTACTGGATTCCTCTCCAGGTGAAAGCAAACTGAGGCCTGCATTCCTCTGCTATGGGGATAGAGAAGAAGGCATTAGCAATGTCTATGGCAGCATAACCATTTGGCCTCTTTGGATTCCAGCTCATACTGCAGTTCCATCATGTCTGGTACTGCTGCACTCATAGGTGGAGTTACTTCATTCAGGGCTCGGTAGTCGACTGTTAGACGCCAATCTCCATTCGGCTTTCGCACAGGCCACACTGGACTGTTGAAAGGTGAATGAGTTTTGCTGATGACTTTCTGACTCTCCAACTGACGAATCAGATTCTGAATGGGCAACAGAGAGTCAGAGTTGGTTCTGTATTGTCTGTGATGCACAGGCTGAGAAGCAACCGGCAACTTTATGTCCTCTATCTATCTCATGTTGTCTCACAACTGCAGACCCATCAGGAAGCTCAGGTCTAACAGACAGCTTCAGTTTTTGTCCATCAACTTCTACAGATGCTACTCCAAAAGCCCATTTGTAACCCTTAGGGTCTTTGAAAGGCCCTTCTCTCAGAAAATCAATTCCCAGAATACAAGCTGTGTCAGGTCCTGTCACAACAGGATGCTTCTTCCACTGCTTACCAGTTAAACTTATATCAACCTCCACCTTAGTCAACTCTTGAGATCCACCAGTGACTCCCAGAATAGTTACAGGCTCTGATCCCTGATAATTTGATGGCATTATGGTGCACTGAGCCCCTGTGTCAACCAAGGCCCTGTACTTCTGAGTTGTTGAAGTGCCAGGCCACTGGATGTACACATCCCAATAGATTCTGTTATCTCCATTATCCCTCTCCTCCCCCTGGTGGGAGGCAGGGCACCCCTAAATATGGGGAACACTTCTGCATGTGCAGTTAGCACAGCATCTGGTGTCAGAGGTGGAATCACCGTTGGAGCTATTAGAGGTGTTCTGGGACACTGAGGAAGTAACAGCTACCCTGCTGGTATTGCCACCTCGGGTTCTGCCACTCTGCATTTCCCTCAGCCTCCTGAAGAGATCAGCAGTTGGTTGCCCATCCCATCTGTTCATGTTCTCACCAAACTGAGCACCCAGAGTTATCCAAATACTCTCACGGGATTGCCTCTGTGGTCTGTTCTGGTTTGATCTGTTTTGGTTTGATCTGTTTTGGAATGACCTCCTTGGAGGATGTCTGTTCCTCACAGATGAAACTTGTATCTATCTGGAGGAAGAATTGGAATTATTTCCTTGTGCCAATTGGGAGAATGTATTTTTAATTTCATCCTTCAGCTCTTTCATGTAATTCTTCATTTCACCAGACAGAGTTTCAATGGCTGAAACCAAAGAAACACATGTCATGCTATCCTCCAGTTGTCTCATTTGATCAGGGAATTGGCCAACCGTAGGAGAAGCACCACCATAATTTCTTGCCACAATTCTGCTTGCCAGAATATTTGCATAATTAGGAGGAGCAAGTTTGATGAGCTTCTTAGCAAGACCAGTTCCTACAGGAATCTCATCAGGATTCAGAGTTTCATGGCAACCATAGAGTACCTCTCTAACAGCAAATTCTCTCAGATGCTTAATTCCCTCATCTATGGTAGTCCAGGGTTTAGGATTCCATGGAAGATCATCTCGGGATGGGGATCTCATGAGAGCTGCCAATAAGAGGCGTATCCACAGAGTAACCTTACCGAGAGTCCTGCCTAGATGTCTATCTGTTCCATTATCCTTTGAGAGAGTTCCTAGTTGAGCTGCTGACTTGTCTCCCACTATTAGAGCTGGAGCACCTGTATCAAAACATCTACCAAGCCAATCTAGAACTGGCTCATTCTCTGCTCTGATGTAATCCTTCTGCACGTGTCTAAGCTCTTGACTTGGAGCTGAGGTGCCCTGAATATCATCTTCTTCCTCATCTGTCTCATCTTCCTGGACATGCTGTCCCCACAATCCTGCTGATACTCTCCTAAGGATCTCTTTAAGCTCAGAAGCACCACCACTAGCTGCTGTCCTACCAGGATCTGCAATTTGCCCTGCATCTCCATCCTGTGATGGTCTCAATAACTCAGCTATATCTTTAAGACAAACCTTCTCTTCCTCCCCAGCAGGCTCTTTTTTAGCAGAAGTTCCCTCATCAGCAGCAGCATCTTGCTGCTGTCCCCCGCCACCTGGATCAGCTCTGCCCCTTCCACCTCTCTTATGTGAAACTGCTACTTGCTTGATTGGAGCTGTGTTTGAATTCACAGCTGCCTTAACAGCAGCTGACAGGCTTTGGGACGGACCAGCTGCCATGGAGGACACTTCTGGTCCTGCCGAAGAAGAAGGAAATGGCTTTGCCTCTCTAACGGCCACCGAGGACGTGGGAGCCACCATGTTAGGAGCTGCTGCTGCTGCTGGCTGATTGCCAGAACCACCAGCAGCACTGTTCAGAGCAGCCTTCCCGATAGCCTTTTTAGCTCTATCTTTAACTGATACAGATTCTCCATTCTCCTCATCACTAGAAGTCTCTGGGGTCGAGTTAGAGCTCTGCTTCCTTCTCTTTGGTCTATGCTTACTAATGAGGCAAGTTTTGATCCCTTCCTCTTCCGTATCAGAGCTACTAACAAGCACACATTAATCGTCACCGGCAGCAGGATTGCACACACCTTTGGATCCCAGCCATCACTTAAAATTACTCTTTCACCTACTGGAATCTTAAACTCCTTTATCTCGATTGGAAGAGTGTGGGGG
>JAWKAJ010000372.1:0-16068 GCA_033816785.1 Picus viridis
CTCACTTGGTTCCTCTGTGCCCAGCTCTCTAGTCCGTCCAAGTTTCATCTGATGGCTGCACACCCTTCAGCTGTATCATCCAAGCCTCCCAGTTTGGTGTCATCAGCAAACTTGCTAGGCAGACACTCTGTTCCCTCATCAATGTTATTGATGAAGATGTTGAACAGCACCGGACCCAGCTCTGATCCCTGGGGAACTCCACTAGTTACAGCTCTCCAGCTGGACCTGGCGCAATTGATCACCACTCTTTTAACTCTATCTTGTAACCAGTTCCTAATCCACTTCACTGTCTGCTCTTCCATCCCACACTTCCTGCTCACTAGGATGTCATGGGAGATGGTGTCAAAGGCCTTACTAAGGCTAAGGTAGACCACATCCACTGGTCTCCCTGAATCTACGCATTCAGTTATGGCATCATAGAATGTTATCAGATTAGTCAAGCATGATTTCCCTTTTAGTAAATCCAAGGCTGACTACACATCCATGAAGTAATATCACATACACAGCTATGTATATGTAACACTTTCATAGTAGGTCAGCTGGTCAAAGCAATTGCCAGTTTAGTGATTTGAAACAGACTACAGAAAATTCTGGGTGAAATGCAGAGCATTACTTTCTAAAAAAACCTGCTCTGTTACTGAAAATCTCTGTTTTATATGTTGACCAGCTGCATTACAAAGGCAAATGTTTCTTACATCTGTAGAGAAGAGCTTAAAATACTACACCTGGGTTGGAAAAGTCTATTTGTGGAAAGCACGAATACAGGCTGGGTAAGGAATGGCTCATGAATGGATTTGAAGAGGAAGACTTGCAGGTGTCGGCTGGTGAGCCAGCAATGTGCTCTTGCAGCCCAGAAAGTCAACTGTACCCTAGGCTGCATTGAAAGAATTGTGACCAGCAGGATAAGGATAGTGATTGTCTCCCTTTACTATACTCCTATGAGAACTACACGAGTACTACACACAGTTGTGGTGCCACAGCAAGAGAGGGACATCGAACTGTTGAAGCACATCCAGAAGAGGGCCATGAAGATGATCAGAGGGACGGAGCTCCTCCCTTGTGGGCCAAGCTCTAACACTTGAGGCTATTCAGCCTGCAGAAAAGAAGGCTCAGCAAAGACGTTATAGAAGCCCTTCCAGTACTTGAAGAAGTACTACAGGAAAGCCAGGAAGAGACTTTCTACAAGGGCTTGTAGTGATAGGATGAGAGGGAATTAATGTAAACTTGAGGAGGGCAGATTTAGACTGGTTATTAGGAAGAAACTCCTTACAGTGAGGGTGGTATGACACTGGAATAGGTTGCTCAGGGCGGTCATGGGGGGTCTTCAAAGCCAGATTAGCTAAGGCCTTGAGCAATTTGGTCTAGTGTAATGTGTCCCAGCTCATGACAGTGGGGTATAGAACTGGATGATCTTTAGAGTCCTTCCAAATCCAAGCCGTTCAATGAGTCTATGATTCCATGAAGAGGCTCTGTCACAATGGTAGTATAAAGAATGAACAAGAAAAAAAAAGGTATGCAAGTAGTCTCCACTTGGTCTTCAACTGGCCTCACTATTCAAGCTACTTGAAATGACCAACCTCAGACTGTATGGAAAATCCAGTCAGGTAGACACAAAAAAAGACACTATGTAGGTCATTTTACTTGAGCCTGACAGCTGGCTCACATGAATAAAGAGGCATGCTCTGACTGTGTAATGCAGTTCAAGCTATGGAATATGAAAACCTACAAAATACAGGGTGTTACATTGCTCTTATTTTCTTTGCTCACACATCTTAAATGTTTTCCCTAGGTTTTAGAGCATATTTCATGTTCTGTCTTTGAATTAATGACCAGTATTGATAAACAGATCCTGCATGTATCTAAGGGAGAGTGTTTCCAGTAAAAGAGGTAATATTGAGACTTAAACAATATTGTAAAGAGATTTATCTTTATTTTTACTACTTAGATTATATTAAAAACTCTTCAGTAAGTTGCAATGCAGGGGAGGAATAAAGAAAACGCCAGGATTTTTATGTAATTCACATTTTTTTAAGGTTACTGAAAGATGATCATTCATCACAATGGAATGGCATCCACTATGCACTACTTACTTTTTATAACAAAAAAGCTGAACTTCTTGTTTGATTCATATATTTTTAAAGGAAATAATCCAAATAATTCCAATTAAATAACAAATACAAAGGACTTTGGAATTTCAAGTGTATTTTATTTTAATGAGTTAAGAAGATCTTTGCATTCCTCATTAGTTTCAGAATGAAACAGAGTCACAGGTCAAGGAACAGGTTGTCCTAATGAGCAGAACTAAAATGTAGATTGTCTTAAGAGTTATTGCATCTTCTTTTTGGAATTTTGGTATATTTTTATATTTGGTTCTGTTGAGAACTTTCCTCTAAGAAGTTCTCTTTATAACGTAAAAGTTGCTTGTTTATTTTGTTGTAGAATATAACTTTAAAGTTGGCTACACTGTGAGTGACAGAACTTACACTCAGAGTGTATGTTAAATTTAAGGAAAGGTATTGATAGGAAAAGATAGTTTCAGGCTTTTGAATTTCCTCAGCTATACTATACTGCCTGGCATAGTCTATTAACTCCCTTCCCACTTCTTCCCATGTCCATGGATTCAAGTCAGGCTGGCTCCCCCAGGTGTTAAATTTTCCCTTAGAGCAGCTCTCATCCTTGAAGAAAGTGGGGTATCAGCTATTTCTTTTGGAGCTGTATACCTCTTATTTTAAGTGAATCAGGGAGACCCCTGACCAAAAGAGTCATTCTGTTTGCACCCACCAGAAGAGAAAGAGGGGATTCATAATGAAATTTTAGTTCTTTTTCATATATCATTTGCAGGCGTGCAGCCTTTTGCATATTCTCCGTTATCTGATTCATCCCTCCTCGCAGAACTATGGGTTCCCCTCTCTCCTTCGGGTCAAAACCTCCAACCCAATAGGCAGCTCACTGGGTGAGGCTCCAGAGTCCACTTCTGTTTTTGATAGTTAGAAAAACATTACCCCAGTACCCCATGGCTTCAGCTTCTGTTAACATAATTCCCCATCAGAGCGTGGAAATTCTTTGTGGATTTTGGCTAGCTCAGTGTAGGAGAAAGGTGTCTCTTTAGTTGTGATAATGGGGGTAGTTTCCCCATCCTCATATACAATTTCAGTTTTACTGAGAGGTCTGACATGCACGTCAGCTTCCTTAGCTGCTGCCAATTCTGCCCGAGGGTATATGGGGGAAGAATCTGGGTAATTCACATCCTGTTTTGATTCCAAATACGAATTTCCCCTCCTCTCCTTTTCTAATTGGATCTGCCACCATGGCAACATGGCTTTGTAGTGACTCCACAAAGCCCTGCAAAGAGGAGATTGTTCAATTCTCTTGCTCATTCCATTCCTCTTTTTCTTTCACTGAAGCTGCCAAACAGGTACCTAAGACTGAACAGCTAAAGCTTTGCCTTTTCCAGCTTTTGCTCTTACATCTTTCTGCAGGGCCACAATTCTATCAGCCACACTCTGGAAATTACTCCAGTTTTCATGGGCCCACTCAAGTACCTGCACAGATGGGTGAGCACCATGAGTTCCTAAAAGGGAAAAAAGCCCCCTCACTCAGGGCCATTTCTTTTGTTACACAAAGCATTTATTAATAGAGCACTAAGTTTTATGAGGAAGTTAGATCAAAAACACTGTTTGTACCCAAAAATCTTCCCTGGAAAAACATACACTTTTAAAAGGTTTACTCCAAAATATTCTTCTCCAGGAAAAACACACAATAGATTTTTCAGGCGAGGTCACACACAAGACAAAAACAACAACCTGGGCTTCTCAAGGGAAAGTCACACTATTTCCCTCAGAAATACACACTTGCAAAAGCTTCTCAGCTTTTTTTCCTCAAATTTTCTGTTACAGCAAATAAAGACCCTGTGTTTCTTAGGGATGCATCACTCTGTTTCCCTGAGAGAACACACACTTGCAAAAGCTTGCCAACTTTTGCTTCAGTACTGGACTTCTCAGGGAAGTCACACTGAGAGAACACACACTTTACAAAATATCACCAAAAAAAGGGGGTTCCCAAAACAGGGTACTGAGAATTCTCGAGCAGGTGACATACAAAATAAAAAAACCAAACCACAAACAACAATCTGGGCTTCTCAAAGGAGAGTTTCACTATTTCCCTGAGAGAATATATACTTTACAAAGTATCACCAAAAAATTGGGTTTCCCAAAACATGGTACTGAGAATTCTCGGGGAGGTCACACTATAAAAGCAACACCTGTACCCCAGTTAATCTTCCCTGGGAAAGCACACATGTTTAAAACAGTGTATAGAGGATTCTCAAGGAGGTCACACTGTAAAACCAATATTTGTACCCCAGTTATCTTCCCTGAGAAAGCACACACATTTAAAACTTTGAGAACTCCCACACAGTATACATTTTGGGGTTCTCAGAAATGCAATAGTGTTGCTGTGATACTTTAACTACATGGGAATATTGCCGACTACACCAACATTAATGTCTCAGTCCAGGGAGGGAAAGACACTCAGTTCTATTGAATATTCCCATATTATGAAATTAGAGGCACAAATGAGGCCAAAATATCAACAGCGAGGCTATTTATTAACAGAATAAAGTGGATGAATCAGAAGGGGAGGGAGAGAAAATAGAGAGGGAGAGAGAGAAGAGGAAAGGAAATATATTATCACACCCCTCACCCGCCAAGATTGTTTGAGTCTGTGGAAGAAGGCTGCTGCAGATTTGGCATGGAGCAGATGTTGGGTCTGTGGAGGAAGGCTGCTGCAGCTTTGAGGGTCTGTGCAGGAAGAGTGCTGCGGCTTCAGCTTGGAGGAGATGTTGTCCTTGTTTGCTCTGCTGTCCCCTGAGCAGCCTCTTCAGCTCCATGAGTTGTAGCAGGATGAACTTAAGATATGCAGAGAGAGTTCCTCGTGGTCTGCTTCTTCCAGGATACATGGTGATGTCTCTGTGATTTTTCTCTCCTAGTATTCTCTCTGTTTTTAGAATAGAATAGAATAGAATAGAATAGAATAGAATAGAATAGAATAGAATAGAATAGAATAGACCAGGTTGGAAGAGACCTTCAAGATCATCGTGTCCAACCCACCCAAACAACTAAACCATGCAACCAAGCACCCTATCAAGTCTCCTCCTGAACACCTCCAATGATGGTGACTCCACCACCTCCATGGGCAGACCATTCCAATGGGCAATCACTCTCTCTGCATAGAACTTCTTCCTAACATCCAGCCTAAACCTCCCCTGGTGCACCTGAGACTGTGTCCTCTTGTTCTGGTGCTGTCTGCCTGGGAGAAGAGACCAACCTCTGCCCAGCTACAACCTCCCTTCAGGTAGTTGTAGAGAGTAAGAAGGTCACCCCCAGTCTCCTCTTCTGCAGGCTAAGCAACCCCAGCTCCCTCAGCCTCTCCTCACAGGACTTGTGTTCCAAACCCCTCACCAACTTCATTGCCCTTCTCTGGACATGCTCCAGCAAGTCAACATCTTTCCTAAACTGAGGGGCCCAGAACTGGACACAGTACTTGAGGTGCGGCCTAACTAGTGCAGTGTTGAGGGGCAGAATGACCTCCCTGCTCCTACTGTCCCAGTGGAGGCCAGTGACAAGCGGAGTCCCTCAGGGATCAGTCCTGGGACCTGTCTTGTTCAACATCTTTGTGGGCGACATGGACAGTGGCATCGAGTGCACCCTCAGCAAGTTTGCTGATGACACCAAGCTGTGTGGTGCAGGAGACATGCTGGAGGGAAGGGGTGCCATCCAGAGGGACCTGGACAGGCTGGAGAGGTGGGCACAAGCCAACCTCATGAGCTTCAACAAGACCAAGTGCAGGGTCCTGCATCTGGGTCGAGGCAATCCCAGGCACAAATACAGGCCGGGCAGTTACTGGCTGGAGAGCAGCCCTGAGGAGAGAGACATGGGGGTGCTGGTGGACGAAGCTCAACAGGAGCTCTCAATGTGCGCTTGCAGCCCGGAAAGCCAATCATATCCTGGGCTGCATCAGGAGAAGTGTGGCCAGCAGGTCAAGGGAGGTGCTTCTCCCCCTCTACTCAGCTCTGGTGAGACCCCACCTGGAGTACTGCGTCCAGTTCTGGAGCCCCTATTACAGGAGGGATGTGGACGTGCTGGAGCGTGTCCAGAGAAGGGCCACAAGGATGATCAGAGGGCTGGAGCACCTCTCCTATGAGGACAGACTGAAGGAGTTGGGGCTGTTCAGTCTGGAGAAGAGAAGGCTCCGAGGTGACCTCATTGTGGCCTTCCAGTATCTGAAGGGGGCCTACAGGAAGGCTGGGGAGGGACTTCTCAGGCTATCAGGTAGTGATAGGACTAGGGGGAACGGAATGAAGCTGGAGATAGGGAGATTCAGGCTAGATGTGAGGAAGAAGTTCTTCACCATGAGAGTGGTGAAGCCCTGGAATGGGTTATCCAGGGAGGTGGTTGAGGCCCCGTCCCTGGAGGTGTTTAAGACCAGGCTGGACGAGGCTCTGGCCAGCGTGATCTAGTGTAGGGTGTCCCTGCCCATGGCAGGGGGTTTGGAACTGGATGATCCTTGTGGTCCCTTCCAACCCTGACTGATTCTATGATTCTATGATTCTATGATTCTATGATTCTATGATTCTATGATTCTATGATTCTATGATTCTATGATACTGGCCACACTGTTCCTGATGCAGGCCAGGATGCCATTGGCCCTCTTGGCCACCTGGGCACACTGTAGGCTCATGTTCAGCCTACCATTGACCAGTAGAGCAGCATTGTCCCTGTCTTTTCCTTTTCTAATGTTTTCCTTCCCTTGAGCCAGTAGTTGCTTAGAATATTATACAGTTTTTAGGTATGAGGCCAGGTGGTGAATATGCATATTCCAGAGAGTATTGATAGCTTTGGCCTCTGCCCATTATTTCCAGGGCAGCTGCAGTCTAGTGAGCAACCTTTATCTATGCACCTTCTAGAGAGTCATTATCCAGCAGAATGTGCTCAATATACATCAGCTATTGTCTGGGCAAGCAGCAAAGGTGATTTTATCTTTGTTGAGTCACATCAAGAGAGACAAGATTTAGTCTCTCACAGGGTGGTAAACTGGAGTCAGGGGTGAAACCAGCAGCCGAGCTGAAGTGCATGCACATTAACACATGCAGCACGGGTAACAATCAAGAGGGGCCTTGTTACAGCAAGAAATTTATGATGTAGCTGCCATCACAGAAATGTTGTGGGATGACTCACATGAATGGAGCATTGCAATTGATGGCTACAGGCTCTTCAGGAGAGACAGGCAAGGCAGAAGAGGTGGAGGGGGTGGCTCTGTACATCAAGGAAGTTCTAGACAGCATGGAACTAGAGATTAAGGATGATCAAGTTGAGTGCCTGTGGGTGAGAAGCAGAGGACAGGCCAATAAGGCGGATATCCTGGTTGGAGTCTGTTATAGACCACCCAACCACGATGAAGAGGCTCATGAATTATTTTATAGGCAGCTAGAGGGCTGTCTCAAGATTGCCAGACCTTGTTCTTATGGGTGATTTCAACCTGCCTGATATCTGCTGAGAACTTAACACAGCAGAGAGAAGGCAGTCCAGAAGGTTCTTGGAGTGTCTGGAGGATAGGTTCTTAGAGTGTCTGGAGGTGTGGTGGAGTAGGAAGGTTCCCCCCACACACAAAAAGAATTCCACAGCTAACTCAGCCGGAGAAGCAGATGAAAGCTGTATTTTACAAGCAGATATGGAATGCAATGAATATGTACAAAAATATACAATATTTACAATATATACAGAAATATACAGCAATGTATGTAATACAGGAAACCTTTCCCCAACCCCCTGCGGCCAGGGGGGTTAGGCCTGCCCCTCCCTTCTCCCTCCCTACCTCCCCTTTTTCCCAAAAGGGTTAGAGAGAAAGAGAAAGGAAGGTAATTAAAAGGGGAAAAAATTTGTTAAAGCTCAAAGCGAATGCAAAAAAGTTAGTTTTCTTATCTGGTTAGAGAGGAATCGTAGAGAGAAACGAGCCAGCTCACAGCACAGGGGGAAGAAGAAGACTGCCGACTGACTCCCCCGACTGAAAGACTAAACAAAAATTTACAGCTGGGTCCCACCAATGAAATTGAATTAGCATATCTCTTGTTTTCATTCTAATATCAAAACATTCGCCCAGAGTGTTCAGAAAGTGTCCCTTTCTTAAAGGCACAGCCTAAACCGGTCACAATCCACCCCTGCTAAACAATTTCATTGGCTGTTCATACTGTCCATCCAATCCAAAACATCATTCATAGTTTGTAAGTAAAGTTCATAGTCCATTCTGGCTATCCTCAGGTGTAGATGATTCAGAAGTCCAAGAAAGAAGAAAAATGGAAAACAGTTTGTCTCTTCGCAGATGAAGCGAAGAAAAGGGAAAACAGGGAAACAGGGAAACAGGGACTCTCAGTTGACTCAGGGCTCTCAGGGTTCTCAGGGTTCGTGCACCGTGGATTCCTCAGGGATTCTTCCTTTGGGCGCGATGTAGCTGTACAACACTCTGAAATTAAACTCTTTCAGCTAAAGTTAAGTTTCTTTGTGGAATACACTGAATTTCACCATTTTCTTGCATTACCCAATAAGTGTGACCCGGACCTTCAGCTGAAACCACCCCTCGGACAGGTTTAGCCTCTCCTGAGGGAGAAAATACCCAAACAGTTTTACCTAACAGATTCTTTTCTTTAACAACTGGAACTCTATCGCCTTCTACTTTCTGTAGCAGATCTGAATGTGCAGGTCCAGCTCGGTTCACTGAACCTCTACTACTTACCAGCCAGGTTGCTTGTGCTAAATGTTTTTCCCAGTTTTTCAAAGATCCACCCCCATGGCTTTAAGAGTGGTCTTTAACAAACCGTTGTAGCGTTCAATCTTCCCTGCAGCTGGTGCATAGTAGGGGATGTGGAATATCCACTCGATGCCGTGCTCTTTGGCCCAGCTCTTTACAAGGTTGTTTTTGAAATGAGTTCCATTGTCTGACTCAATCCTCTCTGGAGTTCCGTGTCTCCACAGGATTTGTCTCTCCAGACCGAGAATGGTGTTGCGTGCAGTTGCATGTGGTACTGGATAAGTTTCCAACCATCCAGTGTTCGCCTCTACCATAGTAAGCACATACTGCTTACCAGAACGAGAACGTGGTAGAGTGATGTAGTCAACTTGCCAAGCTTCACCATACTTGTACTTGGACCATCTGTCACCATACCATAAGGGCTTAAGTCGTTTTGCCTGCTTAATAGCAGCACAAATGTCACAGTCATGGATGACTTGTGTGATAGCATCCATGGAAATGTCTATGGATCTGTCACGTGCCCACTGGTATGTTGCATCTCTGCCTTGATGTCCTGACGAATCGTGAGCCCACCGAGCTAAGAATATCTCACCTCGGTGTTTCCAGTCGAGATCAAGATCAGAGTCCATGTCTACTGGAGAAACTCTTGCAGCTAGATCTGCCTGATGGTTGTGTTGCTGTTCCTCAGTAGCTTTGCTCTTAGGAATGTGAGCATCAATGTGTCTCACCTTCACTGGAATTCTCTCAATTCGATCAGCAATGTCCTGCCACAGGTCGGCTGCCCAAATGGCCTTTCCTTTCCTCTGCCAACCATTCTTTTTCCAGTTCTTTAGCCAACCCCACAGAGCATTGGCTACCATCCATGAGTCGGTGTAGAGATAAAGCTTTGGCCATCTCTCACGTTCAGCTACGTCGAGAGCTAGCTGGACAGCTTTTACCTCTGCGAACTGACTGGATTCTCCTTCTCCATCCTTTGCTTCTGCAACTCGGCGTGTTGGACTCCACACTGCAGACTTCCACCTTCGCTTGTTCCCAACAAGGCGACAGGAACCGTCTGTGAACAAAGCATATTTCTTTTCATCATCAGAAAGGTCATTGTAAGGAGGAGCTTCCTCGGCACGAGTTACTCTCTCCTCTGGAGGTTTAGTACAGTTGGTACCTTCAGGCCAACTTGAGATCACCTCCACCAGACCAGGTCTTTCAAGATTTCCCATTCGAGCTCTCTGTGTTATCAGAGCCATCCACTTAGACCAGGTGGAATCTGTTGCATGATGTGGTGTGGAACCTTTGCCTTTGAACATCCAATTCAAAACTGGTAATCTGGGAGCTAAGAGAAGTTGTGATTCAGTTCCAATTACTTCAGAAGCTGCTTTTACTCCTTCATAGGCAGCTAGAATCTCTTTCTCTGTTGGAGTATAATTAGCCTCTGAACCTCTGTAACCTCGACTCCAGAAACCAAGAGGTCGTCCACGTGTCTCACCTGGAGCTCTTTGCCACAAGCACCAGGTTGGACCATTGTCACTTGCAGCCGTGTACAAAATGTTCTTAATGTCTGGACCATCTCGGACAGGTCCCAGACCCATTGCTTGCACTACCTCTTGCTTTATCTGGTCAAAGGCTGCTTGTTGTTCAGGTCCCCAGTGGAAATGGTTTCTCTTTCGAGTCACATCGTACAGAGGTTTCACAATCTGACTGTAACCAGGAATGTGCAGTCTCCAAAATCCCACTATCCCCAAGAAACGTAGAGTTTCTTGCTTGTTCATGGGATTTGCCATGGTAGAGACTCTGTTTACCACATCCACTGGAATGTGTCGGCGTCCATCCTGCCACCGCACTCCCAGAAACTGGATCTCTCTGGTAGGTCCTTTCACCTTGTCTCGCTTGATGGCAAAACCTGCATTCAGAAGAATGTCAATGATTTTGTTACCTTTCTCGAAGACTTCCTCAGCAGTTTTACCCCAGACGATGATGTCATCGATGAACTGGATGTGTTCTGGAGCACCACCTTCCTCCAGAGCATCGTGGATCACTGCATGACAGATGCTTGAGCTGTGGATCCAGCCCATTGGCAACCTGTTGAAAGTGTACTGGATTCCTCTCCAGGTGAAAGCAAACTGAGGCCTGCATTCCTCTGCTATGGGAATAGAGAAGAAAGCATTAGCAATGTCTATGGTAGCATACCATTTGGCCTCTTTGGATTCCAGCTCATACTGCAGTTCCATCATGTCTGGTACTGCTGCACTCATAGGTGGAGTTACTTCATTCAGGGCTCGATAGTCGACTGTCAGATGCCAGTCTCCATTCGGCTTTCGCACAGGCCACACTGGACTGTTGAAAGGTGAATGAGTTTTGCTGATGACTTTCTGACTCTCCAACTGACGAATCAGATTCTGAATGGGCAACAAAGAGTCACGGTTGGTTCTGTATTGTCTGTGATGCACAGTCTGAGAAGCAACCGGCAATTTAATGTCCTGAATCTTGTGTTGTCCCACAACTGCAGATTCATCAGAAAGCTCAGGTCTAACAGACAGCTTCAGCTTTTGTCCATCAGTTTCTACAGATGCTACTCCAAAAGCCCATTTGTAACCTCTAGGGTCTTTGAAACGCCCTTCTCTCAGAAAATCAATTCCCAGAATACAAGGTGCGTCAGGTCCAGTCACAACTGTATGCTTTCTCCACTGTTTACCAGTTAAACTTATATCAACCTCCACCTTAGTTAACTCTTGAGATCCACCAGTGACTCCCAGAATAGTTATAGCTTCTGATCCCTGATAATTTGATGGCATTATGGTGCACTGAGCCCCTGTGTCAACCAAGGCCCTGTACTTCTGAAATTGTGAAGTGCCAGGCCACTGGATGTACACATCCCAATAGATTCTGTTATCTCTGTTATCCCTCTCCTCCCCGTGGCGGGAGGCAGGGCACCCCTAGTTATGGGGAACATGCCCACATGTGCAATGAGCACATGGCGCAGTGTTAGAACTGGAGCCACTGTTGGAGCTATTAGAGTTGTCCTGGGGAACCGTAGAAGTAACAGCTACCCTTCTGGTATTGCTACCACGGGTTCTGCCACTTTGCAGTTCCCTCAGTCTCCTGAAAAGATTAGCAGTTGGTTGACCATCCCATCTGTTCATGTTCTCACCAAACTGATCACGCAGAGTTATCCAAATACTCGCACGTGATTGCCTTGGTGGTCTGTTTTGGTTGGACCTGTTTTGGAATGACCTGTTTTGGAATGACCTGTTTTGGAATGACATCCTTGGAGGACGTCTATTCCTCACAGAGGAAACCTGTATCCATCTGGAGGAAGAATTGGAATTATCTCTTTGTGCCAATTGGGAGAATGTATTTTTAAATTCATCCTTCAGCTCTTTCATGCAATTCTCAATTTTTCCAGACAGAGTTTCAATGGCTGAAACCAAAGAAACACGTGTCATGCTATCCTCCAGTTGTCTCATCTGATCAGTGAATTGGCCAACCGTAGGAGAAGCACCACCATAATTTCTTGCAACAATTCTGCTTGCCAGAATATTTGCATAATTAGGAGGAGCAAGTTTGATGAGCTTTTTAGCAAGACCAGTTCCTACAGGAATTTCATCAGGATTCAGAGTCTCATGGCCACCATAGAGTACCTCTCTAACAGCAAATTCTCTCAGACGCTTGATTCCCTCATCTATGGTAGTCCAGGGTTTGGCATTCCATGGAAGATCATCTCGGGAAGGATATCTCATGAGAGTTGCCATTAAAAGGCGAATCCAGAGAGTAACCTTGCCGAGAGTCCTGCCTAGATGTCTATCTATTCCATTATCCTTTGAGAGAGTTCCTAGTTGAGCTGCTGACTTGTCTCCAACCACCAGAGCTGGAGCACCTGTATCATAGCATCTACCAAGCCAAGCTAGGATTGGCTCCTTATCTGCTCTGATGTAATCTTTACGCACATTCCTCAATTCCTCCCTGGGTGATGAACAGCTTTCAATGTCATCTGACTCCTCCTCCTCTGCCTCATCTTCCTGAAGTTCTTGTCCCAATAATCTTACTGTCACTCTCCTAAGAATCTGCTTAAGGTCAGGAGTGCCACCTTTAGTTGTTCTGCTATCAGCAATTTGCCCTGCATCTCCATCCAGTGATGATCTCAATAACTCAGCTATATCTTTAAGACAAACCTTTTCCTCCATCTCAGCAGGGTCTCTTTGAGCAGAAGTTCCCTCACCAGGATCCTGCTTCTCTTCCCCATCAGCATCTGGATCAGCTTTGCCCTTTTTTCCTCTCGTACTTAAAACAGCTACCTGCTTAACTGGAGCTGTGTTTGGATTTACAGCTGGCTTAATAGAAGCTGACAGGTTTTGAGACGGATCAGCTGCTGTGGAGGACACTTCCGGTCCTGCCGAAGAAGAAGGAGGAAATGGCTTTGCCCCATTAATGGCTGCCGAGGGCGTGGAAGCCATGTTAGGAGCTGCCGCTGCCGCTGGCTGATTGCCAGAGCCACCAACAGCACCGTTCAGAGCAGCCTTTCCAATGGACTTTTTAGCCTTGTCGTTAACTGATACAGATTCTGCATTTTCCTCATCACTAGACACTTCTGGGGTAGAGTTAGAGCTGCGCTTTCTGCGTTTCGATCTACGCTTAATTACAAAGCACGCCTTAGACACTTTTTTCTCCCGATACAGAGCATATAACAAGTACGCAATCACCATCACCAGCAGCAGATTTAAACACATCACATAAATCACCTTTGGATCCCAGCCATCACTTAAAACAACCCTTTCGCCGACCGGGATCTTAAACTCCTTTATCTCTATGGGCAGAGTGCTGGAGGTCACATTCCCGTATCTGTTAAGCCAGAAGAATCCCAGGCACCGGTCGTAAAGAAGCTGAATCTTACACTTAAACCATAAATACAATTTATACATCAAGTATCTGCCTAAGCGATCGAAAATCATTCCCATGAAGTACTTGTAGACCAGTACCGAACAAACTGAAAAGACCAAACGTTCTAACAGCCAAAACACTTTCATGTTTGCAACTCCGACTCGAGCAGGCAATAAATCAAGCAACCTTTTAGCCCAGCTTCTGGACAGCAATTATCCACAAGCCGCACGTTGGACCGCCAATTATAAATATGTGGTGGAGTAGGAAGGTTCCCCCACACACACAAAAAGAATTCCACAGCTAACTCAGCCGGAGAAGCAGATGAAAGCTATATTTTACAAGCAGATATGGAATGCAATGAATATGTACAAAAATATACAATATTTACAATATATACAGAAATATACAGCAATGTATGTAATACAGGAAACCTTTCCCCAACCCCCCCCCTGCGGCCAGGGGGTTCGGCCTGCCCCTCCCTTCTCCCTCCCTACCTCCCCTTTTTCCCAAAAGGGTTAGAGAGAAAGAGAAAGGAAGGTAATTAAAAGGGGAAAAATTTGTTAAAGCTCAAAGCGAATGCAAAAAAGTTAGTTTTCTTATCTGGTTAGAGAGGAATCGTAGAGAGAAACGAGCCAGCTCACAGCACAGGGGGAAGAAGAAGAAGACTGCCGACTGACTCCCCCGACTGAAAGACTAAACAAAAATTTACAGCTGGGTCCCACCAATGAAATTGAATTAGCATATCTCTTGTTTTCATTCTAATATCAAAACATTCGCCCAGAGTGTTCAGAAAGTGTCCCTTTCTTAAAGGCACAGCCTAAACCGGTCACAGGAGGATAGCTTCTTATCCCAGCTGCTGCGTGAGCCTACCAGAGGTAAGGCTTTGCTTGACCTTCTTTTTACCAATAGAGAAGGGCTGGTGGGACATATGGTGATTGGGGGATGTGTGGATTCCAGTGACCATGAAATAATTGAGTTTTCAATATGCAGTCAAGCTAAGAGGGGCAGTAACAAAACCCACTCTGGACTTCCGGAGGGCAGACTTCAGGTTACTCAAAGAACCAACTCAGAAGGTACCTTGGGATACAGCCCTTAAAAACAAAGGGGTCCAGGAGAGCTGGGCCTACTTCAAGAAGGAAATCTTGAAGGCATAGGAACAGGCTGTGAAATGTGCTGGAAGATGAGATGCCGGGACAGACAGACAGCCTGGATGGGCAAGGAATTTCTGAGCAAATTAAAGGGAAAAAAGAGGGTGTATGACCTTTGAAAGGAAGGAGAAGTTACCCATGAAATGTTTAAGGATGTTGCTAGGTCATGTAGGAAAACAATTAGAGAGGCAAAAGTCCATTTAGAGCTTAGACTGGCCACTGATGTGAAAGACAACAAAAAATACTTTAACAAATGTATTAATGGCAAGAGGAGGGGCAAGGACAACCTCCAGTCCTTAGTGGACATGGAGGGGAACACAGTAACAAAATATGAGAAAAAGGCAGAGGTACTTACCTTCTTTGCCTCAATTTTTAATAGCAAGATAGGCTGTCATTCACACAGCTGGCCTCCTGAGCTGGCTGATGGAGTCAGGGAGCAGTATAGTTCCCCTGTGATCCAGAAGGAAGTAGTTTGACCTGCTTAGCCACTTGGATCCCCACAAGTCTATGGGACCGGATGGGATCCATCCTAGGGTGCTGAGTGAGCTGGCAGATGAGCTGGCCAAGCCACTCTCCATCATTTTTCAACAGTCCTGGCACACTGTAGAGTTCTCAGATGACTGGAAGCTGGCCAATGTGATGCTCATCCACAAGAAGGGCCAGAAAGAGGAACCAGGAAAGTACAGGCTTGTCAGCCTGACCTCAGTGCCAGGCAAGATTATGGAACGTGTCATCTTGAGTACAATCACACAGCACTTCCAGGATGGCCAAGGGATCAAGCCCAGCCAGCATGGATTTGGGAAGGACAGGTCCTGCCTGACCAACCTGATGTCCTTCTGTGATCAGGTGACCCACCTGGTGGATGTGGGAAGGCTGTGGACGTGGTCTACTTGGACTTCCACAAGGCCTCTGACACCATCCCCCACAGCACAACTCCTAGTAAAGCTGTCAGCCAGTGGCTCGGATAGGAGCACTCTGCACTGGGCTAGGACCTGGCTGGAGGGATGAGCCCAGAGAGTGGAGGTGAATTGTGCCACATCCAGCTGTCAGCCAGTCACTAGTGGTGTTCCCCAGGGATCAGTGCTGGGCCCCATCCTGTTCAATGTCTTCATCGATGATCCAGATGAGGTGATTTAGTCCATCATCAGTAAATTTGCAGATGACACCAAGCTGGGGGCAGGTGTTGATTTGTTAGAGGGTTGGAGAGCTCTGCAGAGGGACCTTGACAGGCTGGACAGATGGGCAGAGT
>JAWKAJ010000373.1:0-16068 GCA_033816785.1 Picus viridis
ATTCTTAAAGGAAACAAGCGACTTGCCAGTTCTGTCTTTCTGTCACAGTGTACTATTTAAAGCATCATACTTGCATATCAAAAGCGCCTGAGTCACGACAGTACTTCTGAATCACAAAAGCAATCTTACTTTTGCCATGGATGAAAAAAATGGGTTAGCTGTGAATGCTTAGCAGGCAGCAGATACCGAGATACATGTGTGGGTAGATGTCCGACTGTAAATTTCAACACTCCCAAGCAGAAGTCTGCTACTTAATAGTTACAGCCAGCATGAGGGACAGTTGTAAATATTGATAACACCTGATCTAAACACAGGTAGGCCCATCCTGAAACGTCCACTTGTTGAAGGGACATGAGGTAACACTTAAAAGGATGATCAACTTCCTGCCTCTGCACACAGGCTATTCAGGTTAGGAAAGCTGAGGTCTGGAAAACAGTAGGTAAATATCCTGGCTGGTGAAACATCCTGGAAGTGGGGAAAGGTCCTGGGGATCAGAGAGCTGAATGGAGATGAGTGCCAGAGGTTGTCCAGTCTCCTTAGTCAGTAACACCCAAGAGAGGTAACAGCCAGCAGTGGCACAGCAGCAGTCTGCATGACTTTCTATGCAACCATATCAGCAGTCACCTATATGCTGGGAAGGGAGATTGTGAGCTTAGAAGCCAAACACTGGAGGAAGCGAGAGGGGAAGTTCGTGAAGAAATCTTAACCCTGTTGGCTTTTAATCACAGTGCAGTATCTAGACACTTGATGGGTTGTCATTCTATCTGTCTCATTGTGATGGCTTGGCAGGGGGCTTCATAGATTTTTAAAACTGATACAGGAAGCATTTCAGATTTGACATTTATTGTTGTGTGCCAGCTGATGTACACAGGTGCTTTAGAGTGGAGATCCCATAAGTGTTGAAAGAAGTATTGAAGACAAAAAAATACCACAGAAAGCAATCACCCAAGTGCTTCTTATTTTCTAGATTTTTTTCTGGTTTCTGCTCTATTATGTTTTCAAAACAGTGAAAACAGTGAAAATTCAGAAATTTTTTTCACACTCGCAAATCTATTTTATCAGTTAGAACACAAGATAGGATCCAATACAGTGTCTGCTGTTGACCACCTCACCACCTCTTATGAGAAAGCAGATAGATTCCTAGGCATGCTACAAAGTACATTATGATGTGTCTCTAGAATTGTGTAGCTACCTCTGCTTGGCTGTAAAGCATTTTTACCAGCCCTTTGGAAGAAAATACAAAATTATGAATGGTGAAATTAAAAAAAACCCATGGAAGTAGGGAGAGTAGTAAATAATAGTGTTCAGTTCTGTGAACAGCTTAATTGCCTTGTCTCAAACAAATAGTATGCATTTCAACACAAAGCAAATATAAGGTGTATGCTTACTAATAAAGAATGTAAAGTGTATTTCTTCAGCAGCTAGCTGTGCCATAGGATAGGCTATAATCAATAATCAAGCTAATATGACTTCTCTGTGTAGAAGCACAAGCAAAATGGCGAATACATTGGGTTTAGATGTATAAACAGGGATGTTACATAACCTATGCATTTGGGATTAGCATGGCTGTTTCTTACATATCGTGTCCAGTTTTCAATATCCATGGAAGACAGTGAAACTCGACAGAATCCAGAGAACAGCCTTAAAGAATATTTAAAGCAGGCAAAAGAAGCTGTACATTGAAAGGTGAAAATCACAACCTATTTCACTTGTAAAATGAGAGTGAAGGGATTGGCTTGCTCTTGATAAAAGCGCAGCTTTCATAAGAAGATTTCTGCTCAGAAAAAGTATTTGGAAATCCAAGGAAAACAAAATCAAATTACAAATAGTGTGCCAATCTCCTTTTCACCTTTTTCTTTTTTTCCCCCAGGAAAGACATTTATCAATAAAAATAATTTGACATGTTTTATGTAAAAGTCATGATGTATTTTCCATTACTAGCAAATTATGTATCAAGATCATCCTAGAGAGATACCCAAACATGCATAACCTGAGGTTTGACAATACTGTTTATGACATAGATGATCAGACTACAGATAACAGTTGGTGAAGGGAGCAATTAAAAAAAATGTTTTAGTTTAAAATCTGAAATAAACTCTTTTCATATCAGTATTTGGAAAATTTGAAAGTACATTAAAAAACCACCCAGACAACCTGGAAATCTGCACTGTCCTTAGGCATATGAAGGATAAGGGGTCATTAGGAGCAGTCAACATGGTTTCACCAAAGGGTAGTCAGGATTGACCAACCTGATAGCCTTTTATGAGGACATAACCAGGTGGATAGATGATGGTAGAGCAGTTGATGTGGTTTATCTTGATTTCAGTAAAGCATTTGACACTGTCTCCTATAGCATCCTTGCAGCTAAATTGAAGCGGTGTGGTCCAGATGATCAGGTAGTGAGGTGGATTGTGAACTGGTTGAAGGAAAGAAGTCAGAGAGTTGTGGTCAATGAGACAGTCTAGTTGGAGGCCTGTATCTAGTGGAGTCCACCAGGGGTCAGTACTGGGACCAGTACTAGTCAATATATTCACTAACAACCTTGATGAGGGAGCAGAGTGCACTGTCAGCAAGTTTGCTGATGACACCAAACTGGGTGGAGTGGCTAATGCACCAGAGGGTTGTGCTGCCATTCAGTGAGACTTAGCCAGGTGGGAGGGTTGGGCAGGGAGAAACTGAATAAAATTCAACAAGGGCAAGTGTAGAGTCTTGTACCTGGGAAAGAACAACCCTATGTATCAGTGTAGGTTGGGGACTGACCTGCTGGAAAGCAGTGAAGGGGAAGAGGACCTGGGGGTCCTGGTGGATGGAAGGTTGACTGAGAGCCACCAATGTGCTGTTGTGGCCAAGAAGTCCAATACCATTCTGGGGTGTATTAGAAGGGGTGTGGTGAGTAGGTTGAGAGAGATTCTCCTCCCCCTCGACTCTGCCCTGGTGAGGCCACATCTGGAATATTGTGTCCAATCCTGGGCCCCTCAGTTCAAGAAGGACAGGGAACTGCTTGAAAGAGTTCAGTGCAGAGCCACAAAAAATGATTCAGAGAGTGGAACATCTTTATGAGGAGAGACTGAGGGAGCTGGGCCTCTTTAGCTTGGAGGAGACTAAGGGTCACCTCATTAATGTTTATAAATATGTAAAAGGTGAATGCCAAGAGGATGGAGTCAGGCTCCTCTTGGTGATGCCCAGTGATGACACAGGGCAATGAGGAAAAACATTTTCACTGTGAGGGTCACAGAACACTGCAACAGGCTGACCAGGGGGTGTGGAGTCTCCTTCTCTGGAGATACTCAAAACCTGCCTGTATATGTTCCTGTGTGATCTGGTATAGGTGATCCTGTTCTGCCTGGGGGGTGTTTGACTAGATGATCTTTCTGTGATTCTGTGATTCAAGGTTTAAGGATGTCTGGGGAAAACATTATACAAACCATAGCAACCCTTGATTACTGCAAGATGAGAAACACATCTGAAAACAAACCTGAAGCTGATAGTACTCATAAGAAACAGAAAAAATGCCAAACAAATGGAATCATAAAAAACAGAACTGAAAAAGAGCTGTTAGTTAGAATACTAGTTAATAAACTGAGAAGAAGAGATGAAGAATGACAAGAACGATGAAACCAATATTCTTGGGCAACACCTAGCTGAAAAGGATAACCAATTCAATGACAATACACAGCCTCTGCAATGTCACCATGTCATTCTGTTCTGCTTTGTGGCAGTACATTGTCTGTGTGTATGCCTGTATAATGTTCTGGACAGTATAGTTTCTCCACAACCTTTTCAGTGCATTTCTAGCAGGGCAATTTTGTCTTTGCATTGGTTTTGGAGGAAGCCCTGTGATGCTTTTGTAATTTCTGTCAGGATTTCCTTCTGGAGGTGTTAATAACAGCATGGGTTGTACAACTATGTTTTCCAGATATCAGCTAGAGATTCAACAGAAATATCACACTAAAAAACTGTGAATGTTATTAGCTTTGAAAGTAAAGAGACTGGTGTCTTCAACTGCAAATGGATACATAGAACTACAGGTTGGGCTTCTTTGACCTTTAAAGCTCATCCAGTCAAAACCCCCTGACACAGACTGGGACATCTTACTCTAGATTAGGTTACCCTAAGCCTCCTCAACATGACCTTAGATACTCCCACAGATGTGTCATCCACAGATTCTCTAGGCAACCTGCTCTAGTGTCTCCTCACCCTTACAGTAAAAAATTGTCTTTCTTATGTCCAATTTCAATCCACCCTCCTTCAGTTTTAAACTTGTCCTATCCCTAAAGGCCCTGGTAAGAGTCTTTGATTTCTTATATGAAATAAATGTATAAGTTATACATACAAGTTTGGATATGCACTGAAAGACCACAATAAAGCCTCCATTAGACCCTTTCTCTTCTCTAGGCTGAGCAATCCTCCCATTTTCATTCTTTCTTCATAGTGGAGCTGTTTCTGCCCTCTGATAAAGTTTGTGGCCCTCCTCTAGATGTGCTTGAACATGCCAATGTCTTTGTTGTACTGATTTAATTTTTCAGCAGTCAGTACTCCCAAATTCTTCTCTGAAGGGCTGTTTTCACAGTATCACAGTATCACAGTATAACCAAGGTTGGAAGAGACCCCAAGGATCATCAAGTCCAACCCGTCCCAACAGACCTCACAACTAGACCATGGCACCAAGTGCCATGTCCAGTCTCCTCTTGAACACCTCCAGGGACGGCGACTCCACCACCTCCCCGGGCAGCCCATTCCAATGACGAATGACTCGCTCAGTGAAGAACTTCCTCCTCACCTCGAGTCTAAACCTCCCCTGGCACAGCTTGAGACTGTGTCCCCTTGTTCTGGTACTGGTTGCCTGGGAGAAGAGACCAACCCCCTCCTGTCCACAACCACCCTTCAGGTAGTTGTAGAGGGCAATGAGGTCACCCCTGGTCCTTCTCTTCTCCAGGCTAAACAACCCCAGCTCCCTCAGTCTCTCCTCATAGGGCTTGTGCTCAAGGCCTCTCACCAGCCTTGTTGCCCTCCTCTGGACACGTTCAAGTGTCTCGATGTCCTTCTTAAACTGAGGGGCCCAGAACTGGACACAGTACTCAAGGTGTGGCCTAACCAATGCAGAGTACAGGGGCACAATGACCTCCCTGCTCCTGCTGGCCACACTATTCTTAATACAGGCCAGGATGCCATTGGCCCTCTTGGCCACCTGGGCACACTGCTGGCTCATGTTTAGGCGGGTGTCGATCAGCACCCCCAGATCCCTCTCTGTTTGGCAGCTCTCCAGCCACTCTGACCCCAGCCTGTAGCTCTGCATGGGGTTGCTGTGGCCAAAGTGCAGCACCCGGCACTTGGACTTGTTGAATGTCATCCCATTGGACTCCGCCCATCTGTCCAGTCGGTCGAGGTCCCTCTGCAGAGCCTTTCTACCCTCTAACTGACTAACATCTATTCCCAACTTGGTGTCATCTGCAAACTTGCTGATGACTGACTCAATTCCCTCATCCATATCATCAATGAAGATGTTAAAGAGGATGGGGCCCAACACTGATCCCTGGGGGACACCACTGGTGACTGGCCGCCAGCTGGATGTGGCACCATTCACCACCACTCTCTGGGCTCGGCCCTCCAGCCAGTTCCTAACCCAGCGCAGAGTGTTACTGTCCAAACCATGAGCTGACAACTTAGCCAGCAGTTTGCTGTGGGGGACGGTGTCAAAGGCCTTGGTGAAGTCCAGGTAGACCACATCCACAGGCCTCCCCACGTCCACCAGACGGGTCACCTGATCATAGAAGAACCTGATCATCCACTTAGAAGAACCTGATCATAGAAGAACCTGATCATCCACTTATCATCCAGTTCTCAATGCACTCATCATCCAGCCTTTACTGATGAAGGTAATTGTCCCAATCCAAATGAAGGACGTTGCACTTAGTTTTGTTTCACTTCACGAGATTTATACTGGATGATATCTTTTCCCTGTGACATACCAATTACACCACTGAGCTTGCTGTTCTCTGCAAACTTGTTGAGGATGCACTCAACTCCACTGTTCATGCCATTAATAAGAATATTCACCATTACTGGTCCAATCAGAGATCTCTGAGTGAAGCCACTTGGTACTGATCTTTATTTGGACACTGAGAGACTGATTGCAACTCTAGATAGTCATTCAGCCAAGTTCCTTAACCATCTAATATTCTATCCATCAAACTTATTATTTCTCTGATTTATTGACAAGGATGTTGTGTGGGACTGTGTCCCTAACAGCTTGATGATTCCGTCTTATTTACTGATGTCATTCAAGAGATAGAGTTTTGACTTGATGCTGTCTGCTCTGTTTCTGTCAACTGATCATGGAAATAAATTTATTGCCAATTCCAGAGCTAATACATAAAAGTAATACATAAACCTCTGTACTTGTGAATAAATAAATTAATGAATTCTACTTAAACATATCACTATTAACATTCTAATTCATGAAGTGTTGGGGTTTTTTTAAGAAAATGAAAATTGAGACTAGCAGGGCTTTATTTTTTTTTAATGGTTAAGTGCAGTGGTTTATGAGGATGCCATGATTAGAAATCAACTGATCTCATTCTATTACAAGTGTTGCAATCACTATAAACATAGTTTTCTCAGTGAAAGGACTCAGGTGACCACACCAAATCCTGAGTGAATTTGTTTCCCATAAACTTCTGTTAAAAATAGCAGACACCCAAGTTCTGCTCTGTTCTGATCTCTTAACATGATCAGAGCTGAAGTCTAGCAAGTGCACTGACTCATCCTGTGCGTTTTCTGGAAACTGAAAACAAGTTTGCCAAGAAAATCTTGGAAATTTCACCCATTCATGCTTGTACTTCTAGTGAGAGGTAAGTTTAACCGATATTTATGTAGTATGTCTTCGATTAAGAATTTTGGCTTTTTTTACTACAATTCCAGTTACGAACAAACCTTGGCAGTAAAACAAAAAATCTGTACCAGTTTAAAAAGTAACAGTAGCCAATCTGCACTTCAGGTAATTATGTATCACTGCACCAGTACATATTACCTTCAATTGAGATATTTTATGACAGTACTATGCCAGTACTGGTCTCTTGGAGGTGGAGAGCAACAGGAGGTAACACTAGGTTTCCTTGTAGGTGTCTGAGCCTTGCTTTCATAAGCATTTGTGGACCTGAGAATAGAAGACTGAACACTCTGTGCAGGACCTGCTGAGTGAATACCTATAGTGGTAAATGAAATGGTGCTTGTATTGATTTTTACTCTTTTTGGGTGGTGTAGTTTTTAGTTTTAGATGGAGTCAGGGAAAAAAAATTGTACTGTAAACAGATATTGATGATACATATATTTTGGGGAAAAGTAATCGCTTGAAGTGACCCCTGCTGGATTAACTCTAGCTCCCAACTTAATTTCACACTTAAGAGTAGTTAAGTATAATGCTTCACTTTCTATTTCTAAATAATCCCAAATATTTGTTGCACAATCTGCACTTTATTTTACAGACAAAAATCACTCATCAGCAGAGATAAATCAGTTATATTTTTCTTTCAATTTACTTAGTTGCTGTGCTACAAATAAAATATAAGGTACATGTGATGGTTTAACCCACTGACATCAACAAAAACTTGGCTGAGCTCAGTCAGAGAAGCGAATGAAGCTGTATTTTACAAGCAGTAATGGAATGCAATGAATATGTAGAGAATATACAGTATTTACAATATTATACAGTATTTACAAAGAGGTAAAAACCCATAGAAATCCTCCCAGGGCAGAAGGATTCCACCTTGCCTCCTCCCAATGTCTCCCTCTCTTTCCCCCTCTAGTTAATTAGAAGAAAAGAGAAGAGGAGAAATGTCTCAGTGAGTGAGAGAAGAGAATGTAAGATCGTAAAACTACATCCCACTCATCCCACCAATGCAATTTGTTTAGAATTGTCTTTTCTTTTGTTTTCCTTTTTACACCAACCATAGCTCCTAGCTTAAAGGCACAGCCTAAAGTGTCACAATCCACCCCTTCTAAGCAATTTCATTGGCTGTTAGTACTGTCCATCTAATCTAAAACAATATCTGCTGAGCTGACCTACTGAGCCACTTGGACACCCACAAGTCCATGGGACCAGATGGGATCCATCCTAGGGTGCTGAGAGAGCTGGCAGATGAACTGGCCAAGCCACTCTCCATCATTTTCCTCCAGTCCTGGCTCACTGGAGAGGTCCCAGATGACTGGAAACTGGCCAGTGTGGTCCCCATCCACAAGAAGGGACGGATGGAGGAACCCGGAAACTACAGGCCAGTCAGCCTGACCTCAGTGCCAGGGAAAGTGATGGAACAGATTATCCTGGAGGCAATAACTGCACACCTGCAGGATGGCCAAGGGCTCAGGTCCAGCCAACATGGATTTAGGAAGGGCAGGTCCTGCCTCTCCAACCTGATCTCCTTCTATGATCAGGTGACCCGTCTGGTGGATGTGGGGAGGCCTGTGGATGTAGTCTACCTGGACTTCAGCAAGGCCTTTGACACCGTCCCCACAGTAAACTGCTGGCTAAGTTGTCAGCTCATGGTTTGGACAGCAACACTCTGTGCTGGGTTAGGAACTGGCTGGAGGGCCAAGCCCAGAGAGTAGTGGTGAATGGTGCCACCTCCAGCTGGCAGCCAGTCACCAGTGGCATCCCCAGGGATCAGTGCTGGGCCCCATCCTCTTTAACATCTTCATTGATGATATGGATGAGGGGGTTGAGTCAGTCATCAGCAAGTTTGCAGATGACACCAAGTTGGGAACAGATGTTAGTCAGTTAGAGGGTAGAAAGGCTCTGCAGAGGGACCTCGACCGACTGGACAGATGGGCACAGTCTAGTGGCATGGCATTTAACCAAGTGCCAGGTGCTGCACTTTGGCCACGGCAACCCCATGCAGAGCTACAGGCTGGGGTCAGAGTGGCTGGAGAGCAGCCAAACAGAGAGGGACCTGGGGGTGCTGATTGACACCCGCTTGAACATGAGCCAGCAGTGTGTCCAGGTGGCCAAGAGGGCCAATGGCATCCTGGCCTGTATTAGGAATAGTGTGGCCAGCAGGAGCAGGGAGGTCATTGTGCCCCTGTACTCTGCATTGGTTAGGCCACACCTTGAGTCCTGTGTCCAGTTCTGGGCCCCTCAGTTCAGGAAGGATGTTGACTTGCCCTCTACAACTACCTGAAAGGTGGTTGTAGACAGGAAGGGGTTGGTCTCTTCTCCCAGGCAACCAGCACCAGAACAAGGGGACACAGTCTCACGCTGTGCCAGGGGAGGTTTACTCGAGGTGAGGAAAAAAAGTTCTTCACTGAGCGAGTCATTCATCATTGGAATGGGCTGCCCGGGGAGGTGGTGGAGTCGCAGTCCCTGGAGGTGTTCAAGGGAGATTGGACATGGCACTTGGTGCCATGGTCTAGTTGTGAGGTCTGTTGGGACAGGTTGGACTTGATGATCCTTGGGGTCTCTTCCAACCTTGATTATACTGTGATACTGTAATTTGTAAGTAAAGTTCACAGTCCATTCTGGCTGTCCTCAGGTGTAGATGACGCAGAAGTCCAAGAAAAATCAGGAAACAAGAAAACAGAAAACAGTTTGTCTCTTTGCAGATGAAGCAAAGAAAATGGATCAGGGACTCTCAGTTGACTCAGGGCTCTCAGGGTTCGTGCACCATAGATTCCTCATGGATTCTTCCTTTGGGTGTCATGTATCTGTACAACACTCTGAAATTAAACTCTCTCAGCTAAAGTTAAATTTATTTGTGGAATACACTGAATTTCACCATTCTCTTTCATTGTGCAGTAAGTGTGGCCAAAACCTTCAGCTGAAACCACCCCTTGGACAGGTTTAGCCTCTCCTGAGGGAGAAAATACCCAAACAGTTTTACCTAACAGATTATTTTTTCTAACAACAGGAACTCTATCACCTTCTACCTTCTGTAGCAGATCTGAGAGTGCAGGTCCAGCTCGGTTCACTGAACCTATACTATTTACCAGCCAGGTTGCTTGTACTAAATGTTTTTCCCAGTTTTTTCAAAGATCCACCCCCCATGGCTTTGAGAGTGGTCTTCAGCAAACCGTTGTAGCGTTCAATCTTCCCTGCAGCTGGTGCATAGTAGAGGATGTGGAATATCCACTCAATGCCGTGCTCTTTGGCCCAGTTCTTTACAAGATTGTTTTAGAAATGAGTTCCGTTGTCTGACTCAATCCTCTCTGGAGTTCCGTGTCTCCACAGGATTTGTCTCTCCAGACCAAGAATGGTGTTATGTGCAGTTGCATGTGGAACTGGATAAGTTTCCAACCATCCAGTGTTTGTCTCTACCATATAAGCACATATTGCTTACCAGAATGAGAACGAGGTAGAGTGATATAGTCAGTCTGCCAAGCTTCACCATATTTGTACTTGGACCATCTGTGACCATACCACAAGGGCTTAACTCGCTTTCCCTGCTTAATAGCAGCACAAATGTCACAGTCATGGATGACTTGTGTGATAGCATCCATGGAAATGTCTATGGATCTGTCACGAGCCCACTGGTAGGTTGCATCTCTGCCTTGATGTCCTGATGAATTGTGAGCCCACTGAGCTAAGAGCATCTCACCTTGGTGTTTCCAGTTGAAATCAAAATCAGAGTCTGTCTCTACTTGAGAAAGTCTTGCAGCTTGATCTTCCTGGTGGTTGTGTTGCTGTTCCTCAGTAGCTTTGCTCTTAGCAATGTGAGCATCAATGTGTCTCACCTTCAATGGAATTCTCTTGATTAGAGCAGAAATGTCCTGCCTGTGATGGGTTAATGCCCACCCTGGAAATAGGGGGGAGGGCTTCCAGGATGAGCATTAACCCATCACACCTGCCATAGATCAGCTGCCTAAACAGGCTTTCCTTTTCTCTGCCAACCATTCTTTTTCCAGTCCTTTAGCGAACCCCACAGAGCACTGGCTACCATCCATGAGTTGGTGTAGAGATAAAGCTTTGGCCATCTCTCACATTCAGCTACGTCAAGAGCTAGCTGGACAGCTTTTACCTCTGCAAATTGACTGAATTCTCCTTCCCCATCCTTTGCTTCTGCAACTCGGCATGTTGGACTCCACACTGCAGACTTCCACCTTCACTTGTTTCCAGCCAGACAACAGGAACCGTCTGTGAACAAAGCATATTTCTTTTCATCATCAGAAAGATCACTGTAAGGAGGAGGTTCTTCAGCATGAGTTACTCTCTCCTCTGGAGGTTTAGTACAGTTGGTGCCTTCAGGCCAACTTGTGATCACCTCTACTAGACCAGGTCTTTCAAGATTTCCCATTCAAGCTCTCTGTGTTATCAGAGCCATCCACTTAGACCAGGTGGAATCTGTTGCATGATGTGGTGTAGAACCTTTGCCTTCGAACATCCAATTCAAAACTGGTAATCTGGGAGCTAAGAGAAGTTGTGATTCAGTTCCAATTACTTCAGAAGCTGCTTTTACTCCTTCATAGGCAGCTAGAATCTCTTTTGCTGATGGAGTATAATTAGCCTCTGAACCTCTGTAACCTCGACTCCAGAAACCGAGAGGATGTTGTCGTGTCTTACCTGGAGCTCTTTTCCACAAGCACCAGGTTGGACCATTGTCACTTGCAGCCGTGTATAAAATGTTCTTAATGTCTGGACCATCTTGGACAGTTCCCAGACCCATTGCTTGAACTACCTCTTGCTTTATCAGGTCAAAGGATGCTTGTTGTTCAGGTCCCCAGTGGAAACTGTTTCTCTTTCGAGTCACATCATACAGAGGTTTCACACTCTGACTGTATCCAGGAATGTGCAGTCTCCAAAATCCCACTATCCCCAAGAAACGTAGAGTTTCTTGCTTGTTCATGGGATTTGCCATGGTAGAGACTCTATATCGGAGAGCGGCGAGGGAAGACAGCAGCAATCAATGTGATTGATAAGCATGCTTCAACTTTATTGCCCGGATACACAGCTTATATAGCATCTCAGTTAAATATGCACAAGCGTCACTATTCTATTGGTCACTGACTGAAGGCAACATTATAATATCCAGCCCACTTGCAATTAGGTCTGTGTACAATATCAAAGGCTCTGTGTACATTCTTAGAAAACTCCCTTCTCACTAGCTCTTCCTTTCCCATCCAATTATCCTACCTAGCTCTTCCTTTCCCATCCAGTTATCTTGCAAACACACAGCCACGAGAACAGCTGCAAGGCCATAGTGACCTCACTGCCTCAGCATGCCAGCTAACCATGGGCAGTAAACAACAAGATGGAGTACGGCCTACACATTCTGCTCAAGTAGCTGTTCCACAGGGACATGTCCCTTAGATTTAAGCCATTCTCCAACAATTCCCCCCTTTTTCTTTTGTACAAGAAAAGCTCGAGATGTTACCTCATTTACACTTCGCATAATACATCCATATGCAATATGCAAAACAAGCAATATCAACAAAACAATGCCAATCCAGCGTAAACCTTCCTTAAACAGACCTAATAACCAAGGAGACATATTTCCAAACCAAGATTGAAACCATCGATCAAAAGGATTTACATTTTTAACAATTGATTGAGTATAACTTTCTAACCAAGCAATCTTTTTATAAATTGATTGACTGTGATCAGACAAATTAAAACAACACATGCCTTCAAAATCCTGACAGCCATGACCATTAGCTAAAAGCAAGAAATCAACAGCAGCTCTATTCTGTAAATATGCATGCCTTAAACTATTTTGATCTAAAAGCAATTGATTTAAAATATCAGTAGTAACATTAGCTTGCTTAACTGACCAACAAGCCAATTTCTCAATTTGTGTTAAAGCCTGCTTAGCAGTAAGACCAGGAATAAAGAGAGAAGCAAAGATATTTGCTGTAGCTGACCATAAAGCTATATCGTCTTTGCAACTCCCATCCAAATGGAGCAAAGATCGTTTTTGACGATGTTGCAGTGCAGCAGAGATGTTTAACCAATCTCGATGTCGAGGCGCAAATAGAGTAAGCTTACCCAAATAACATGGGCCTCCATAGGCATTCTTTGGTATTCCCTGCCATGCTCTGTCACCACAGATCAAAAAGATTCCAGGAGGCAGAGCCTTGGCTGTGTTGTTGTTCCATAAATAAGACAAAGCCCCAGTGAAATACCGATATGAAGTCTGATCATGCCTATGGTGAATTACAATCTGATCAAACCTAGGCGCCCCATAAGCACCAAACATCACCCCTCCCATAAATATCATGCCACCTACAACCGTCACTCTTTTATGTGTATCGTTCCATCCACAATAATTACCATAAACTTCATATTCTTCTTGCAATTTAGGGCTGACTACCGTCCACCCAGTAAAGCTGTTTTGTGATGCAAGAGGAACCTTATTGTACATACGAGCAGTTGACCCTTGATACATTGAACCAAAAACAATACACGTGCGAGTCCAGTTATGAGATGCATTGCCAACTCGCGCAGAGCCTAACAGTTGCAGTTCTTGTGGATCCCAGGGAAGGGTAACGTTCAGTCCTGCAATAAGTCCTGCAGCACAATCCGAAGTACTATTAGCTTTAAAGCAGTCAGCATACACACTATAATTTCTAAAAGCATAAGCATTAAAATCAGAAACACCAACTAAGCATGTTTTAAAAGGCTCTACCGCAGACTGCAAACTTAGGCAAAAGTCCAGATTGCCTGTTTGGTTGGCCCATGTAACCCACATGTTAGTTCTCGGGTTTATCGATGTGATCGTCAGGCTCATCAGGGGCATCATTAGAAGCAGAAGAATCTTCATGCTCCTGTGTCGCTGGAGTAGCAGGAGGTACTGGTCGAGTCCACTTGCTTGGAACCCACAAAGGACCTGTTGGAGTAGATACACACATATGACCTCTGCCTAAATACCTGACTGGAGCAGGGCCCATCCAAAGTCCAGTTGCAGGCTGTCGGTACATAACTGACATTTGCGGACAGGGTTGTTGGTGTACTAAAGAGCCATGAACATAGGCAGGAGGGCTTTTCTGCTCTCCAAAGATACATAAATGATTCAAGACAAAAAGAACACGCCCTAACTTCTCCTGCCTCAGCCTGCAACTGGACTTTGGATGGGCCCTGCTCCAGTCAGGTATTTAGGCAGAGGTCATATGTGTGTATCTACTCCAACAGGTCCTTTGTGGGTTCCAAGCAAGTGGACTCGACCAGTACCTCCTGCTACTCCAGCGACACAGGAGCATGAAGATTCTTCTGCTTCTAATGATGCCCCTGATGAGCCTGACGATCACATCGATAAACCCGAGAACTAACATGTGGGTTACATGGGCCAACCAAACAGGCAATCTGGACTTTTGCCTAAGTTTGCAGTCTGCGGTAGAGCCTTTTAAAACATGCTTAGTTGGTGTTTCTGATTTTAATGCTTATGCTTTTAGAAATTATAGTGTGTATGCTGACTGCTTTAAAGCTAATAGTACTTCGGATTGTGCTGCAGGACTTATTGCAGGACTGAACGTTACCCTTCCCTGGGATCCACAAGAACTGCAACTGTTAGGCTCTGCGCGAGTTGGCAATGCATCTCATAACTGGACTCGCACGTGTATTGTTTTTGGTTCAATGTATCAAGGGTCAACTGCTCGTATGTACAATAAGGTTCCTCTTGCATCACAAAACAGCTTTACTGGGTGGACGGTAGTCAGCCCTAAATTGCAAGAAGAATATGAAGTTTATGGTAATTATTGTGGATGGAACGATACACATAAAAGAGTGACGGTTGTAGGTGGCATGATATTTATGGGAGGTGATGTTTGGTGCTTATGGGGCGCCTAGGTTTGATCAGATTGTAATTCACCATAGGCATGATCAGACTTCATATCGGTATTTCACTGGGGCTTTGTCTTATTTATGGAACAACAACACAGCCAAGGCTCTGCCTCCTGGAATCTTTTGATCTGTGGTGACAGAGCATGGCAGGGAATACCAAAGAATGCCTATGGAGGCCCATGTTATTTGGGTAAGCTTACTCTATTTGCGCCTCGACATCGAGATTGGTTAAACATCTCTGCTGCACTGCAACATCGTCAAAAACGATCTTTGCTCCATTTGGATGGGAGTTGCAAAGACGATATAGCTTTATGGTCAGCTACAGCAAATATCTTTGCTTCTCTCTTTATTCCTGGTCTTACTGCTAAGCAGGCTTTAACACAAATTGAGAAATTGGCTTGTTGGTCAGTTAAGCAAGCTAATGTTACTACTGATATTTTAAATCAATTGCTTTTAGATCAAAATAGTTTAAGGCATGCATATTTACAGAATAGAGCTGCTGTTGATTTCTTGCTTTTAGCTAATGGTCATGGCTGTCAGGATTTTGAAGGCATGTGTTGTTTTAATTTGTCTGATCACAGTCAATCAATTTATAAAAAGATTGCTTGGTTAGAAAGTTATACTCAATCAATTGTTAAAAATGTAAATCCTTTTGATCGATGGTTTCAATCTTGGTTTGGAAATATGTCTCCTTGGTTATTAGGTCTGTTTAAGGAAGGTTTACGCTGGATTGGCATTGTTTTGTTGATATTGCTTGTTTTGCATATTGCATATGGATGTATTATGCGAAGTGTAAATGAGGTAACATCTCGAGCTTTTCTTGTACAAAAGAAAAAGGGGGGAATTGTTGGAGAATGGCTTAAATCTAAGGGACATGTCCCTGTGGAACAGCTACTTGAGCAGAATGTGTAGGCCGTACTCCATCTTGTTGTTTACTGCCCATGGTTAGCTGGCATGCTGAGGCAGTGAGGTCACTATGGCCTTGCAGCTGTTCTCGTGGCTGTGTGTTTGCAAGATAACTGGATGGGAAAGGAAGAGCTAGGTAGGATAATTGGATGGGAAAGGAAGAGCTAGTGAGAAGGGAGTTTTCTAAGAATGTACACAGAGCCTTTGATATTGTACACAGACCTAATTGCAAGTGGGCTGGATATTATAATGTTGCCTTCAGTCAGTGACCAATAGAATAGTGACGCTTGTGCATATTTAACTGAGATGCTATATAAGCTGTGTATCCGGGCAATAAAGTTGAAGCATGCTTATCAATCACATTGATTGCTGCTGTCTTCCCTCGCCGCTCTCCGATATAG
>JAWKAJ010000374.1:0-16063 GCA_033816785.1 Picus viridis
AGTCACTTTCCTGGGAAAGCAGATCTCTGGCCAGTATACTGCTATTGGCCATCATGGGAAATGTAGTTCAGCTGGAATTTCCTAGAATCACTGAAGGTTGGAAAAGACCTCAAAGATCATCAAGCCCAACCATCAATCCAACATCACCATGCACAAACCCATAGCATCAAAGTTTAGGTTGGAAGGGGTCAATCAGTCCAGCACTCTGCTCAAAAAAGATTTCAGTGGATTAGGTTGCTCAGGGCCATGCCCAGTTGACTCTGGAACACCTCCAAGGACACAGTGTGGCTTCTGTCACTTGCATTTATGGTTTTTCAGTGTTCCTTGAGCTCTCTTCCAACCCTAACAGTTCTCTCATTCTACGATTCTATGACTGAAGGGATGAAACTGAAGGGAGTTTCAATCCTATGATAGCCTCCAAAGACCAAATTCAACCTGTACAAGCTGAAGATGCTGGAAAGAATGAGCCCCCAAGTGTAAAATAAATGAAGCACAGAAAGCAAAAGGATGGGAGGGGGAAAGAGTTAATTGCTGGTTTGTGTGGATTGCAGTTCATGCAAACAAAGAGATAACGGGGTGCTAAGGTCCCAAGCTATCTCCTATTTTGATTGGCATGGACATTGTAAACCCCTCAGCTATAGTTAGAGCTTGTTCCAGACAGCTCTGTAAAAGTGGAGAGCTTTAGGGAGTGGTGAATCCTGCCAGTGCTTACCCAGACATGTTAAAGTGCTGAGTTCAACACCCCCACTCCAGTGATGAAAGCTTTTCAAGAGAGTGTGCCAGGTTTGTCCCTTAAACAGATGTAGCCTGTGAACCTTGGGCAGCAGCCTTGTGAGAGCATATCCGACTCCCAGGCCCTTTGGAGCCCTTACCTGGCATTCATTCCATTGGTGTTTACAACCGTTGTAAATGAAAGGTGCCACACGGACTGAGAGCCTCAAAACCCAGCCCAACCCAGCCCAACACCAGACTCCTGTTTTTCATACCCTCTGGTTAGGAACAACAAGCCTAGTGAAGGGCCAGGAAGCCTGATTTCCCATTTGGAAGAATGTAAAGCATTAATTATTTGGCAGAGCCAAAGCTGTTGTAAAGTGAAGCAGCAGAAGACACTTTGCCCTTTGATTCCCTCGAAAACTCTCAGATCAAGCAGCTTGCCCCAGACGCACAAACCATGTACATCAGCTGTCTAGCAGAGCAAAAGAAGAATGCTAGGCATTGATGAGGAAAACTTATGGAGTTTGAAAGGGAGGAAGCAACCTCACAGGCTCAGAGGATGTTAGGGGTTGGAAGGGACCTCTGGAGACCCTCAAGTCCAACCCCCCTGCCAGAGCAGGACCACAGAATCCAGCACAGGTCACAGAGGAACACATCCAGATGGGGCTGGAAAGTCTCCAGAGAAGGAGACTCCACAGCCTCTTTGGGCAGCCTGCTCTGTGAGCCTCACACTGAGGAAGTTGCTCCTCATGTTGAGGTGGAACCTCCTGTGCTGCAGTTTACATCCACTGCCCCTTGTCCTGTCCCAGGGTGCAGCTGAGCAGAGCCTGTCCCCTCCCTCTTGACCCCCAGCCCTCAGATATTCATAAACATTTATCAAATCCCCTCTCAGTCTTCTCCTCTCCAGACTGAGCAGCCCCAGGGCTCTCAGCCTCTCCTCATAAAAGCCTGAGTTGCCTGAAATCTTTTTTGATCCACAAGCAATTAAAAAAATATTTGCAGTGTGCTCTTTCTCTCCACATTTTTTTTCTCCATGTTGATCAAAACCAGAGTGGCTTGAACACACAGAATCATTGAATCTATAATCTTGGAAAAGACCTCAGAGATCACCAAGTCCAACCTGTCACCCAAATGAGGACTATATTTAGATGTCTACCTGAAGGGAGGTTGTAGCCAGGTGGGGGTTGGGCTCTTCTCCCAGGCAACCAGCGCCAGAACAAGAGGACACAGTCTCAAGCTGTGCCAGGGGAGGTTTAGGCTGGAGGTGAGGGAGAAATTCTACACAGAGAGAGAGATTGGCCATTGGAATGTGCTGCCCAGGGAGGTGGTGGAGTCACCATCCCTGGAGGTGTTCAGGAGGGGATTGGATATGGCACTTGGTGCCTTGGTTTAATAGTCCTGAGGTGTTGGGTGCCAGGTTGGACCTGATGATCTTTGAGGTCTTTTCTAACCTTATTGATTCTATGATTCTATGTAGATCAATGCATCAGTACCCAGGAAGTCTTCTCACATCTCATTCCAGCCACACCATGATGACATTGACAGAACTCAGTTAGACCTTGGAATCATCTCCCAGGGGAAGTGGTGGATTCCCCTAGGCTGGACAGTTTTAAGACACTGCTTGACAGGGTGCTGGGCCAGCTCATTCCAGCTACACTATCACCTAGAAAGGTTGGACCAGGTGATCCAGGGGGCCTTTCCAACCTGGCATTCTGTGAGTCTGTGATTCTGTGACCAGCTGACTGAGGCACTGCAGCAAAACATTTTGTTAGAATCATGGAATCACGGAATTGACAGGGTCAGAAAGGACCTCAAGGATCAGCCAGTTCCAACCCTCTGCCATGGGCAGGGACACCTCACACTAAATCAGGTTGCTCACAGCCACATCCAGCCTGGCCTTAAACACATCTAGGGATGAAGCTTCCACCACCGCCCTGGGCAACCTGTGCCAGTGTCTCACCACCCTCATGGGGAAGAACTTCTTCCTGAATCCACCCATGTCTAATTTTTGGTCCATTTCCCCTAGTCCTATCATTACTTGACACCCTAAAAAGTCCTAAGACTCCTTCCAGACATGGGTCACACTGAAATGCTTCACAGTGTTAGGGTCAGAGCAAACAAGAACGTGAAACACAGCTTCCCTTGAGGCTTTTATGCTTCACCCCATAACTGGCCATGGGGGGCATTTTAAGCACTGATAGCAGAAGCCTGCTGAAAATGAATCATGGAATCGATCAGGTTGGAAAAGACCTCAAAGATCACCAAGTCCAACCTGTCACCCAACACCTCATGACTAAATAAACCATGGCTCCAAGTGCCAAGTCCAATCCCTTCTTGAACACCTGCAGGGATGGTGATTCCACCACCTCCCTGGGCAGCACACCCCAATGGCAAAAGTGAAGTGGTGATGAAGAAGGGGAAGCCAAGGGGGAAAAATCAAAGGTGACAGTCTAGGTTTCTGTGCTGGCAAGGAGGGCTTTAAGAAATGGAGGAGTTAACAAAAAACCCCTCTGAAAGCATGGTGAAATCTTGGAACCCCTGAGCCCACAGTCTGGATAGACACAGTCAGGGAAGGGCAGAGGGCACCACAAACAAAGACAGGAGAATTTAAACCTGTGGCTGCATTGATGCAGCCAAAGAGAAAAGGGGGAGGGAGGAGGTGAGACCAACTCCTTGCTTTGTGGGAGAACAAAAAAGAGGAGGACAATCACAGAGTGTTTCTCTCAGCCCTGGCTGACCTCTCTCTCTTCCTCCTCCCCCCAGCCCCCCAATTTAGGCTGCTTTCTGCAAGGAGAAAGAAATGTATTTGGGCATATAGAAGGATTTATAATGGAGGGTTTTCTGTAAAGAAGTTACAAGATGCACTCAGAAAATACAAATGGGGACAGGTAACAGTCTGGAAAACACAAAAGAACTGCAAAAGATACCTGATCCTGCACCAATCTAAGAGATGGAGAATGAAAAATGAGAAACAGCTTCTTCCTTTAGTGTACTGCTTTACATTGCTGGGCTGTAAGCCAAACTAGCAGCTTTGTAGGGATCCTTATGAGTATGTTTTCAAGGCCAGGCTGGATGTGGCTCTGAGCAACCTGATCTAGTGTGAAGTGTCTCTGCCCATGGCAGGAAACATTGGAACTGGATGATCCTTGAGGTCATAGAATCATAGAATCAATAAGGTTGGAAAAGACCTCAAAGGTCATCAAGTCCAACCTGTCACCCAACACCTCATGACTACTAAACCATGGCACCAAGTGCCACATCCAATCCCTCTTGAACACCTCCAGGGATGGCGACTCCACCACCTCCCTGGGCAGCACATTCCAATGGCAGAATCACTCTCTCGGTGAAGAACTTTCTCCTCACCTCCAGCCTAAACTTCCCCTGGTGCAGCTTGAGACTGTGTCCTCTTGTTCTGGTGCCTGGGAGAAAGAGACCAACCCCCACCTGGCTACAACCTCCCTTGAGGGAGTTCTAGACAACAAGAAGGTCTGCCTGAGCCTCCTCTTCTCCAGGCTAAGCAACCCCAGATCCCTCAGCCTCTCCTCACAGGGCTGTGCTCAGACCTCTCCCCAGCCTTGTTGCCCTTCTCTGGACACCTTCCAGCAACTCAACATCCTTCCTAAACTGAGGGGCCCAGGAACTGGACACAGGACTCAAGGTGTGGCCTAACCAGTGCTGAGTACAGGGCAGAATGACCTCCCTGCTCCTGCTGGCCACACTGTTCCTGATGCAGGCCAGGATGCCATTGGCCCTCTTGGCTGCCTGGGCACACTGCAGGCTCATGTTCAGCCTACCATCAACCAGCACCCCCAGGTCCCTTTCTGCCTGGCTGCTCTCCAGCCACTCTGACCCCAGCCTGTAGCACTGCCTGGGGTTGCTGTGGCCAATGTGCAGAACCAGGCACTTGGATGTGTTCAATCTCCTGCCCTTGGCCTCTGCCCATCTGTCCAGCCTGTCGAGGTCCCTCTGCAAAGCCTCTCTGCCCTCAGCAGATCAACTCCTGCCAAGGAAGGGAAGGGAAGGGAAGGGAAGGAAGGGAAGGAAGGAAGGGAAGGGAAGGGAAGGGGGATTAAGAGAAATTGCTATTAATAAACAATTAATTGCTCAAAACCTAAATGTTAATTTCTATAACTTGGGGTTTTGCAGAAGAACAGCACTGCAGAAAACATCTCACTGCTGGATCTCCCAGGAGTGGTGAAGCCTCACCCAACATCTGGCACCCTGAGCGCATCGCTGGCAGCTTGCTGTACAGAGCAGGAGCAAAGTTGTGTCAGTGCGGTAGCATTGGCAAAGACCATCAGGAGGGAGGTCAACAGCACTGATCTGCTAGACCTCCCCAAATTCTGTGAGATGGAGAGAGACCAGCAGATGAGCCAGGCTGTAGGAGGCAGCAGCAAGTCACTGGGGTTTTACAGGTCCTGTCTCACTCGCAGAGATGTTACTCTGCTGTTAACGATGTCGCTCGGCGGGCGTGTAGTCTAATTTGCCCAACTGCAATGGTGCCCAGCCAATTACCTGTAATGGTCCAGTCATGCAAAAGCAAAACCTGGCCAGCAGGGGAGAGAGGAGAGGTGATGTGCTGATTTCCTTGTGTGCATGTTAATCTGCTCACTTCCAATCCAGGAGCATTGTCCGACTTGAAGGGCACTCATTAATAACATTAGGCTGGAAGTCAGGAGGCAGCAGAAAAAGAAGATGCTGAATGATCTCATGTGGCAACAGTGATTTACAAACATCCCTTCCTGAAAACAGAGAGAGAGAGAGAGAGAGAGAGGCTGGATGCTTCAAGAGTTTTATTATTCTGTAAACAGGCCCTGGTTAACCTGCATTAATCTGCTGTTTGCTTGTTTTCTTGACCCGTGTCATGCAGAGGGATTTGTTAGCATTTGTCATTTACATCCATTTAGCAGGGATGTCAGTGACAGAGTAACTGGGGGTCACAGGGCTGGGAGGGGAAGAAATAGAGCCAGGATCTGCTTAGCAAGAGGGTGCTCAGGCTAGGCAAAACTGCACGTGAGCTCAGCCAGAAAATGTTTATCAGTTACGGAGTGGCTGAGGCAGCTGGGGTTGTTAAACCTGGAGAAAGGAGGCTGAGAGGAGACCTCATTGCTCTCTACAACCCCTTGAAAGGAGGCTGGAGTGAGGTGGGGGTTGGCCCCTCAGTTTAGGAAAGATGTTGAGATGCTGGAAGGTGTCCAGAGAAGGGCAACAAAGCTGGGGAGGGGTTTGGAGCACAGCCCTGTGAGGGGAGACTGAGGGAGCTGGGGTTGCTTAGCCTGGAGAAGAGGAGACTTAGAGGAGACCTTCTTGCTCTCTCCAACTCCCTGAAGGGAGGTTGTAGCCAGGTGGGGGTTGGTCTCTTCTCCCAGGCAAGCAGCACCAGAACAAGAGGACACAGTCTCAAGCTGCATCAGAGGAGGTTCAGGCTGGTTGTTAGGAAGAAAACCTTCCCAGCAAGAGAGATTGGCCATTGGAATGTGCTGCCCAGGGAGGTGGTGGAGTCACCATCACTGGAGGCGTTTAGGAAGAGACTGGATGGGGTGCTTGGTGCCATGTTTTAGTTGATTAGATGGTGCTGGGTGATAGGTTGGACTCAATGATCTCAAAGGTCTTTTCCAACCTGTTCTGTTCTGTTCTATTCTATTCTATTCTATTCTATTCTATTCTATTCTATTCTATTCTATTCTATTCTATTCTATTCTATTCTATCCTGTCCTGTCCTATCCTATCCTATCCTATCCTATCCTATCCTATCCTATCCTATCCTATCCTATCCCTACCCCTATCCCTATCCCTATCCCTATCCCTATCCCTATCCCTATCCCTATCCCTATTTCTATCCCTATTTCTATTTCTATTTCTATTTCTATTTCTATTTCTATTTCTATTTCTATTTCTATTTCTATTTCTATTTCTATTTCTATTTCTATTTCTATTCTTCTCCCTAGGATCAGGTGACGGAAGGAGAGGCAAGGACCTGAAATTGCACCAGGGGAGGTTTAGGTTGGAAAATAGGAAACATTTCTTTGTTGCAAGAGTGGTCAGGGCTTGGAACAGGCTGCCCAGGGAGGTGGTGGAGTCCCCAACCCTGGAGATGTTCAAGAAACCTGTGGGCATGACATCTGGGAACATGCTTTACTGGCCATGGTGGTGTTGGGTTGAAGGTTGGACTGGATGATCTTGGAGGTCTTTTCCAACTAAAACAATTCTATGACTCTGTAATGGTTCTTTGATTCTACATTAAACTTGCCTGTAATGGCAGCATGTCTCAGGCTCCAGTGTGATTCCACTAGCACTGAACACAGGCCTGTTATGTTAATGAGTAATTAAGCTAAGTAAACTATATATTTGCTGACTTCCAAATATGTAAAGCTCCCCCAGAGAAAAATGAGAGAAGGCTATCATCTGAAACATTTTAGGAATCTTGTGGCAGTGTGCTTAGGTTAGCCTGAGGGATAACCATGTTTGGGCTTTGAGCTTCCTTTCCTGAGCAAATCTGAGATAACCCTCACAGCTCTGCTCACCAAGGAGAGCTCTGTGTCTAATCCATTGCAGAACTGGCTCAGAGCAGGCTCCTGGCCTGCATCAGGAACAGTGTGGCCAGCAGGAGCAGGGAAGTCATTGTGCCCTGGACTCAGCACTGGTTAGGCCACACCTTGAGTCCTGTGTCCAGTTCTGGGCTCCTCAGTTGAAGAAGGACATTGAGACTCTTGAACGTGCCCAGAGAAGGGCAACAAGGCTGGGGAGAGGCCTTGAGCACAGCCCTGTGAGGAGAGGCTGAGGGAGCTGGGGTTGCTTAGCCTGGAGAAGAGGAGGCTCAGGGGAGACCTTCTTGCTGTCTACAACTCCCTGAAAGGAGGTTGTAGCCAGGTGGGGGTTGGTCTCTTTTCCCAGGCAACCAGCAGCAGAACAAGAGGACACAGTCTCAAGCTGCACCAGGGGAAGTTTAGGCTGGAGGTGAGGAGAAAGTTCTTCCCAGAAAGAGTAATTGGCCATTGGAATGTGCTGCCCATGGAGGTGGTAGAGTCACCATCCCTGGAGGTGTTCAAACAGGGATTGGATGTGGCACTTGGAGCCATGGTTTAGTAGTCACGAGGTGTAAGGTGACAGGTTGGACTTGATGATCTTTGAGGACTTTTCCAACCTTATTGATTCTATGATTACCTTGCTGTGCTCTGTCCTGGACACCTCTGCTTGGAGATGCCAGGAACCTGAACTAGGAGACATCTACCAATGAGCCACTAAGCCAAGGAAACCCCCAGCCCAATCAGCCAGTCCTGAGCAACACGTTGCCCACAGATGTCAGTTGCTGCATTAGTAGTGAAGAAGGATGGCACCAAGCTGAAGGGTGTAGGTGACACATCTGATGGATAGGATGCCATGCAGAGGGACTTGGACAAGCTGGAGATGTGGGCCTGTCTGAACCTCAGGAGATTCAATAAGGCCAAGTGCAAGATCCTGCACATGGGTCAGAGCAACCCCTGGTATCAGCACAGGCTGGAGATGAAGGGCTGGAGAGCAGCCCTGTGGAGAAGGACTTGGAGGTACTGATGGGTGAGGAGCTGGACATGAGCTGGCACCGAGCACTCACAGCCCAGCCCCAGCTGTGTCCTGGGCTGATGCCCAGCAGTGTGGGCAGCAGGGCTAAGGAGGGGATTCTGCCCCTTTGGTGCGCTGAGCCCCTTCTTGCAGTGCTGAGGCCAGCTCTGGACTGCTCAGCACAGACAGGGACCTGTTGGAGAAGGGCCAGAGGAGGCCACAGCAATGCTGGGAGGGCTGGAAGCCCTCTGCTGTGCGGCCAGCCTGAGAGAGTTGGGGTTGTGCAGCCTGAAGAGGAGAAGGATCCAGGGAGACCTGAAGAAAAAAGCTGGGGGGAGACTTTTGAGCAGGGCCTCTTGTGACAGGACAAATGGTGATGGTTTGAAACTGAAAGTGGGAGATCTAGACTCAAGAGAAGTTTTATGCTGAGGATGGTGAAACCCTGTCCCAGGCTGCCAAGAGAGGTGGCAGAGGTTCCATCCCTGCAACCATTCCAGGTCATTTGGGGCTCTGAGCAACCTGCTCTAGTTGCAGATGTCCCTGCTGGCTGCAGGGGGCGGGGGGGTGGACAAGGTGACCTTTAAAGGTCTCTTCCTACCCAAACCATTCAATGGTTCTGATTTTATGACCCTCTGAAACAGTGCTGTCTCAGAAAACACCAACAGGGGGTTAAGTCACACCAAGATATCCATGATGGTAAGCCAGGGCTGGAGGCTGTGCCCTGGGACTCTTTGGGGACTCTGATATGTGTAATCCGCTGATGCATGATAGGAGTCCTAAACCAGCTCTTTACAGAGTGCAGGGATGCACAGACATGGATGAGGCATGTTCTGGGGGCTGGAACATGTCCTGGCTGCCTGTAGCAATGCACAACAGTCTTCAGCCTGTGCTGGTGATGAACTCTTCAATGAAGAGCTTTTCATTAATTCCAGCTAAGGCCTCAAGACCTCTGCCTTACACAGGTGTCCAGCCCAAACTCACACAGGCAGGATTTGCTGTTTGGGAGTGACACAAAAGAAGTTCCATGGAAACATGAGGAAGAAGTTTCATATTGTGAGGGTGACAGAGCACAAGGGGCAATGGATATAAACTACAGCACAAGAGGTTCCACCTCAACATGAGGAGGAACTTCCTCACTGGGAGGGTCACAGAGCACTGGAGCAGGCTGCCCAGAGGGGCTGTGGAGTCTCCCTCTCTGGAGATACTTAGAACCTGCCTGGATGTGTTCCTGTGTGGTCTGGTATAGGTGACCCTGCTCTGGCAGGAGGGATGGATTGGGTGATCTTTCAAGGTCCCTTCCAGCCCCTAACATTCTGTGATTCTGTGAACAAGCTGGCAGGGAGCAGAACTGGGAGTTTTATACATCTCATTTCTGCCTCTGGAACCTGCTGAAGGAGAAGAACAGCACAGATCACCAATAAACCCAGTGGCTCTTCTGGGAGAGAGCTCCACTGCATTTGTAAGAGGCTGCTGACAGATAACTGGAAGCACTGAAAGCCTTGTTCCAGTCGAGCTGTCCCTCTCTATTTATAACCATGCACAATGCTGGGCAGTAGGAGGCAGATTAAATGGGAGGCACAGAAGTGACAACCAAAGCTTTAATGCCGACCAAAGTGCATTTAAGGTGGGGATGGGTTGTTCCCCACCCTCTGCTCTAAGGGCCCATAAACGTGTCTCCAAAGTGAAGCAAAGTGGCCTTGTGTGCCAGATCTGGGGCTGATTTCCTTTACTGTGTCCTCCATGGCCAGTTAAAGTTGGATGAGTGTGGCCACAGTGTGAAATAAGCAGAACAGCCCCCTCGAGAGACCTGCCAGCAGCAGGCTAAAAATAAAGTGGGCAACTGTGCTGCTGTGCCACACAGCCAAGAAACAGTCAGCACCCAACTGCCACAATGATTCCTTGCCCTGTGTTGCAAAGGAAATTGTAGGAGGAAATGTGCAGTGGCCCATCAGCATCTTCACAGTGCATGAAACATTTGCTGTGACTACTTAGGCTGGGAGGTCATCTCCCCCAGGGTTTGTGCATATGTGCAAAGCCAAGGTGATTTTCAAGCTTCCTTGCCCAGATTCTGCTGCCATTTCCAGGGCTGCAGCTCTCCTTGAGCAGTGTTAGAATCACAGAATGGTTTGGGTTGGAAGGGAGCTAAAATATCATCCAGTTCCAGCCCCACTGCCATGGCCAGGGACACCTCCCACTAGCCCAGGTTGCTCAAAGAACCAGCTTGGCCTTGAACCCCTCCAGGGAAGGGGCATCCACAACTTCCCTGGGCAATCTGTTCCAGAGTCTCACCACTCTCACTGCAAAGAATTTCTTATCATCTCCATCTAAGCTTCCCCTCTTCCAGCTAAAAGCTATTTCTCCTTATCCTAGCACAACAAGCTGCTATAAAAAGTCCCTCCCCAGCACTCCTGTAGCCCCCTTCAGGTACTGGAAGGCTGCTCTCAGGTCTCTCTGGAGTCTCCTCTTCTCCAGACTGAACAGCCCCAACTCTCCTAGCCTGTCCCCATAGCAAAGGTGCTCCAGCCCTCAGTTCATCTTTGTGGCCTCTTCCAGGCCCACTCCAGCAATTTTAAGCCTTTCTTGTGTTGGGGGGCACCAAAATTTGACACAGTGATGCAGATAGAATAGAATGGAATAGAAAGGAATAGAGTAGAATAGAATAGAATAGAATAGACTATAAATAGACTAGAATAGACTAGACTATGAATAGAATAGAATAGAATAGAATAGACTGTAAATAGAATAGAATAGAATAGAATAGAGTAGAATAGAATAGAGTAGAATAGAATAGAATATAATAGAATAGAATAAGAAATAGAATAGAAATAGAATAGAAATAGGAATAGAATAGAACAGACTAGACTATAAATAGAATAGAAATAGAATAGAAATAGAATAGAATAGAATAGAATAGAATAGAATAGAATAGAATAGAATAGAATACACCAGGTTGGAAAATACCTTGGAGATCGAGTCCAACCTATCACCCAACACCATCTAATCAACTAAACCATGGCACCAAGCACCCCATCCAGTCTCTTCCTAAACACCTCCAGTGATGGTGACTCCACCACCTCCCTGGGTAGCCCAGTCACAAGAGAACAGACTAGAGGAGGAGAATCACCTCCCTCATCCTGCTGGTCACACTCCTTTTGATGCACCTGAAGATCTAGTTGGCTCCTGGGCTGCAAGCAACTATTGCCAGCTAATGTTGAGTCCCTGCTCTTGGGCAGAACCTGACAGGCCATGGAGGTCATTGCACCATGGGGCACTGATGACACAAAAGATAATAAAGTATTGTGACTGTGCTTAAATGAAGCACAAATTTTGGAGCCTGAGTGAGTTCAGGGGCTGGCTTGGGGGCATTTTGGTCGCCTGGCTATTTCCTTGTTTTGCTGTGGAAGGTTAAGCTGTCAGAGGTTGCTAGGTTGGATGGCTGATGGAAGGGACAAAGAGCTTTGGGAGCATGTCAAAGCTTGCACAGGACTGGCTGAATGAATCTATTTCAGGGGTAATCATTATCAGCATATCAGAATAATTAGTCTCACCCTGCAGTGCTACAGGCTGGGGTCAGAGTGGCTGGAGAGCAGCCAGACAGAAAGGGACCTGGGGGTGCTGGTTGATGGTAGGCGGAACATGAGCCTGCAGTGTGCCCAGGCAGCCAAGAAGGCAAATGGCATCCTGGCCTGCATCAGGAATAGTGTGGCCAGCAGGAGCAGGGAAGTTATTGTGCCCTGGACTCAGCACTGGTTAGGCCACACCTTGAGTCCTGTGTCCAGTTCTGGGCCCCTCAGTTAAGGAAAGATGTTGAGTTGCTGGAAGGTGTCCAGAGAAGGGCAACAAAGCTGGGGAGGGGTCTGGAGCACAGCCCTGTGAGGAGAGGCTGAGGGAGCTGGGGTTGCTTAGCCTGGAGAAGAGGAGGCTCAGGGGTGACCTCCTTGCTCTCTCCAACTCCCTGAAGGGAGGTTGTAGCCAGGTGGGGGTTGGTCTCTTCTCCCAGACAACCAGCAGCAGAAGAAGAGGACACAGTGTCAAGCTGTGCCAGGGGACGTTTAGGCTGGAGGTGAGGAGAAAGTTCTTCCCAGAGAGACTTGTTAACCATTGGAATGTGCTGCCCAGGGAGGTGGTGGAGTCACCATCCCTGGAGGTGTTCAAGAGGGGATTGCACGTGGCACTCGGTGCTGTGGTTTAGTAGTCATGAGGTGTTGGGTGACAGGTTGGACTTGATGATCTCTGAGGTCTTTTCCAACCTTATTGATTCCACGATTTTCCAGAAGATAGCAGCTGCTAAGCACAGCTCAGGGCTCTGGGGCACACAGATATTTTCCTGGCTTTTTGATGCAGAGTCATTGACTCTTTGGGGTCTACTCAGAGAAAGGTTCTGCTCTGCTCTGGTTTCCTCTGGAAATGCTACAAGGGGGAACCTCTCCAAAAGAGTGTGAAAACCATGGCCTGGTGCTTAGCTGCTCCATGGTGTTGAGCATGTAAACTGTTGAAAATAGCAAAGTGAACACTGTGTGCTCTGCTGCCTTTCAAAGTACATTTTTAGGGTGTCAGGGAGTGATAGGACTAGGAGGAACACAGCAAAAATAGAAATGAATAGATTCAGATTGGATGTTAGGAAGAAGTTCTTCCCCATGAGGGTGGTGAGACACTGGCACAGGTTGCCCAGGGAGGTGGTAGAAGCCTCATCCCTGGTGGTTTTTGCAGCCAGGCTGGCTGTGGCTGTGAGCAACCTGCTGTAGTGTGAGGTGTCCCTGGCCACGGCAGGAGGGTTGGAACTGGATGCTCCTTGAGGTCCCTTCCAACCCTGACAATTCTGTGATTCAGTGATTCCTCTGCTGGGACAAAAATATGTTTTGGTTGACAGGACTGAAGCCTGAGACGTTTCATGTATCATCCCAGCACGTAGGCCATGAAGGGGGTACGCTACCACGTAAAGCTTGAACTTCAAAGCTTGCCAGAATGCAGCCATAATTCAGCCTCATGTTCTCAGGCATCTCATTCTCAGTCCACATCCCAGGGAATCTCAGTGCACACAGTCTGATGGAGTGTTTATGTCTCTGCTAGACCAGCCTGAAATGCCATGGACTTGTTAAGCACATATGAAGTCTCAGGGACTTGCCAGGTACCACCTTGCTCCTAGAAACAGTATCACAGTATCACAGCATCACAAAGGTTGGAAGAGACCTCGTAGATCATCAAGTCCAACCTGTCACCACAGACCTCATGACTACTAAACCATGGCACCAAGTGTCACATCCAATCCCCTCTTGAATACCTCCAGGGATGGTGACTCCACCACCTCCCTGGGCAGCACATTCCAATGGATAACAACTCTCTGTGCAAAGAACTTTCTCCTCACCTCCAGCCTAAACTTCCTCTGGTGCAGCTTGAGACTGTGTCCTCTTGTTCTGGTGCTGGTTGCTAGAGAGAAGAGACCAACCCCCTCCTGGCTACAACCTCCCTTCAGGTAGTTGTAGAGAGCACTGAGGTCACCCCTGAGCCTCCTCTTCTCCAGGCTAAACAATCCCAGCTCCCAAACACTTGTAGGCAAGAAATTAGGCACTTGAGACTCTTCACATGAGGGTCTGGTCACACATTTCAGAGCTGAGTTCAGTCTGCCCAGGAAGGTGGTAGATGGCCCATCCCTGGAGACAGTGTCAGGCTTGATCAGGCTCTGAGCAACCTGCACTGCTGCAGGGACTGTGGACTAGATGAGTTTTAGAGGCCCCTTGCAACACAATGCATTCACAGAGTCATAGAATCAATAAGGTTGGAAAAGACCTCAGAGATCATAAAGTCCAATCTGTCACCCAACACCTCATGACTACTAAACCATGGCTCCAAGTGCCACTTCCAATCCCCTCTTGAACACCTCCAAGGAAGGCAGGAAACCTTACAGCTCAGCCCTGACCCATCCATTAGGGCAGTTACAGCTACACTTCCTGTTTTAAGAGGATTGGCTTATTCTGCACTCAATTCACAGCTGCCTTCTGCATCTCAGCTTCCCCAGGAGCAAAATGGAGTTGCATCCCAGGGTGCAAGGAGTGTGCACACTGGTTTGGCCATTAGCAAGGTGGTTCTGCTTTGGGGGATTCTCCAAAATTGTATTATTGATTCATTTTTTTTCCCCCCCTGCATCATGCAGCAAATGTTTAGTGCAGCTCTGGAGCGTTTGAAGTCCTTTCATGCTTGGGAGAAAGCATAACTGCAGGAGTCCCATCCACAGCAGAAATGAAAGGGCTTGGAAACCACTTACAATGAAAGCAGAACTCTGAGAAAGCCAAACCTTGTATTTTTATCTCCTTGTGTTTTTTAATTTGCCAGGCAAAGTACAACTGAAGTGCTGAGAAAGCAGCATGGATAATAAGGCCGAGATGAAAGCCACCCTGCCCTCCTCTTCCTGCTTTAATTTTCCTCTGCCTTTAGCTCCCATTATGGTGTCTGTAGCATTTTTGTCATTCTGGGGTGAAAAGGATCAGGCAGCAAATAAAAGCTCTTGTTCCTTAAAGAGCAGTGACTGGCTGGAGAGCAGCCCTGAGGAGAGAGACTTGGGGGTGCTGGGGGAGGAGAAGCTCAACAGGAGCTCTCAGTGTGCACTTGCAGCCCGGAAAGCCAATCAGATCCTGGGCTGCATCAGGAGAAGTGTGGCCAGCAGGGCAAGGGAGGGGATTCTCCCCCTCTGCTCAGCTCTGGGGAGACCCCACCTGGAGTACTGCCTCCAGTTCTGGAGCCCCTATTGCAAGAGGGATCTGGAGGTGCTGGAAGGTGTCCAGAGAAGGGCCACGAGGCTGAGCAGAGGGCTGGAGCTCCTCTCCTGTGAGGACAGACTAAAGGAGTTGGGGCTGTTCAGACTGGAGAAGAGAAGGCTCCGAGGTGACCTCATTGTGGCCTTCCAGTATCTGAAGGGGGCTCCAAGAAGGCTGGGGAGAGACTGCTCAGGCTCTCAGGTAGTGATAGGACTAGGGGGAATGGAATGAAGCTGGAGGTGGGGAGATTCAGGCTGGAGGTGAGGAGGAAGTTCTTCCCCATGAGAGTGGTGAAGCCCTGGAATGGGTTGTCCAGGGAGGTGGTTGAGGCCCCGTCCCTGGAGGTGTTTAAGCCCAGGCTGGATGAGGCTCTGGCCAGCCTGATGTAGTGTGGGGTGTCCCTGCCCATGGCAGGGGTTGGAAGTAGATGATCCTTGTGGTCCCTTCCAACCCTGACTGATTCTATGATTCTGTGGTCCCTCAGTTTCCCAGATCCACAGGGATTCTAGACGATGTCCATCTTCTTCTAGAGCAGTGAATACAAATTCCCTGCCACCTCACAGCCATACCACTGAGCTGGGCTTCATTTTATTTCTTCCTTTACCAAAAGGGTGATACCTGTGCCTTACTTGGAGGACTCTCTCTATTTCCAGATGGATGATGCTGAGCTGGGAAGAGAGGTAGACTGGAAAGTAGAATATAGGGCACGTACTCTAGTGCCAACATTGCTGCTTCAGGACCTTTCCTGCACACAGAGGAGACTGTCAACTACAAAGAATCCCCACCACAGCAATTCAGGTGTTGGGGAATGGTCTTTTCAGCTGCTCACAGTGGAGCTGTATGAGACAGCATTCTCCCCTGCTAGCTGAAACAGAGGAAGAGCAATCATTGCAACCTAGACTTTGCCTGTTGCCATTGTAGAATCATAATCATTCAGGTTGTAAGAGGCCTTTAAGATCATCAAGTCCAACCATTAACCCAAAATTGCCAAGTCCACCACTAGACCATGTCCCTCAGCACCACATCTACACAGCTTTCAAATCCCTCCAGGGATGTGG
>JAWKAJ010000375.1:0-16031 GCA_033816785.1 Picus viridis
CTAACTTATAGCAGAGTGTCATGACTGCTATTGTATTCTATTTTATTGTTTAACTGTTGTGTATACATTAGGAGATCAGTATTACTAGGATGAGCAAAACCACATTTTTATGTGTAATTTTCTATTGGGCAAAGCAATGAAGCCTTTTTTGCTCTTGCTGGTTTGCCTGCAAGTTTTCTGTCTGTGAAGCTAGAGCCTGGCCAGATCTACCTTGACAGATGAAAGAAATCTTGCTACCATTAAACAATTTGTGATTTTTGACCATCCTAGAGAAAAATAAAGATGCAACATACCACTAAAGGAGATTGTAAAAAGACAGTGCTAAGGATTGCGTTTGTGTCTTAATCAAGTCTTTTCTGTCAATAAGAAGAGTGAAATGTCAAGATCGGAACTATTAAGATCTGAGTTCTTCTTTACAATGTCTGTTATCTTTAACCATGTATTATGCCAACTCTGTTAGAGCATTCTAACTAGCTCAACCTAAGCATTGTGCCCTGTATGGGTTATATCCGTTTGTTAGACACGCTGTGTTATAGAACTTTTGCTTTTGCTATATAGCCTAGCTTTAACTTGCTTGCTTCTGTGTTTGTAAGTAGTATCTTGTATGGGATGAGAACAACTCCCATGACCAGATTGCTCACAAAAACAAAAGGGGGAATTGTGGCGATGCCAGCACGAGCAGTGTGAGCAAGCTGGCAGTGTAGGCTTAGAGCCTGACATGATGGTAGGCCATGCTCAGTGTAAGTGCAAAAGTTGCTAGCAGTGTAGCAAAACAGTGCTGTGCCTGCAGCATGTAGCTAAAGCAGGACACTGGTAGCTATAAACACAGAAAGTTATCTGGGAATAACAGGACACGCACCTGCATCAACAACCTGGCCTGTTAGTAGTAGCTTGACCAATAATCTATAGTAGTGCGATGTGTGGTCACTTGTGGGGAATCTTTTGATCTGTGGTGACAGAGCATGGCAGGGAATACCAAGAAATGCCTATGGAGGTCTGTGTCATCTGGGTAAGCTTACCCTATTTGTTCCTCGACATCGGGACTGGCTAAACATCTCTGCTGCACTACAACATCGACAAAAACGATCCTTGCTCCATCTGGATGTGTGGTGGTTTGAGCCTTAACTGGAAGTTAGAGCTCAGATGGGGCAAGGCTGAGAATCTCCTCCCCCCACTTCCCCTCCCCTCTCCTTCCTCCCAACAGAGAGGGGAGAAAAGGAAGGAGCAAATTTACCAAACAATAATTTGGACTCGGCTTGGAAGTAGAGAGGTAAAGAGTTGTCTTTAAGCAATATATATGTATATAACAATAACAGAAGAAATGTTCACAAGGGGCAAGGAACAATAATGGATGGGAGGGGGACAAAAACCAAGAGAGTAATACAAAACCAGCCTTCCTGGAGAAGCGTGGAGGCAGCAGAGAGAGGAATCAGGGCTGACCACGTGGCAGAGGAGCAGGAGGGCAGCTGCAGTAGCTCTCATACAGCAGAGGCAGGAGCCAAGAAGCTGTCCCAACAGCTACAATGTCCTGCTTTTATACCCTAGCTAGGCAGGGAGGGGGAGTGGAACAGACTCAGCCTCCCAGGCGAGAAATGCTCTGCAGGGAGTGAAAAGTACCTGCAAGCCCTCCACCCTGCTTTGTTCTTTTGTTTTTCAAAAAAAAGGGTGTTAACCCACCACAATCCACCCCTCTGTTCCACTTCCTCTCTCCTGCCATAGCCCCTTCATGCAATTTTGACACTTCTTGACACAATCCTGATGTTGAGATCCCTGAGGCAAGTCCCTTGTTATCCCGGCTCGCTCTCTCCCAGGGCAAGTCTCTCTCTCTCTCTGGTGATGCTCAATGTAGGTGCTGCTTAAATCAGGAATCAGTTTGTCTTTGAAAGGGAAATGGAGAGATCAGGAACAGTCCGTTGCTGTAGGGACATCGGGCACAGTCCGTTGCTGTAGGGACATCGGGCACAGTTGCAGATCAGATGATGCAGCAGCTCTCTGGGTTGGTGAGCAGTGTGTACATTGTGTCCTGGATGCTAGGCTGGTATTAGGCTAGGAGGGAGAAACTTAGAACAACTTATAACTATTTACACAATGACTATAATACATTGATAATTGTTGCCCCCCCCCACCCCGAGTTCATCCCTTCTCAGCCAGAGTCATGTTCCGCTGTGGGATACACTGAATGTCCCCGGTTTCTAACATGACCCAGTAGGTGTGACCAGGCCCCTCAGCTGAGACCACCCCTCGGGTTGGTTTGCCCCCACCAGCAGCAGGAAAAACCCACACTGCCTTTCCCAGCAGGTTCTTCTCAGCAATCATAGGAACTCCATCTCCATCCACTGTTTGCAGCAGGTGGGACTGGGCAGGACCAGCTCGGTTCACAGATCCTCTGCTGTTCACTAACCAAGTGGCTTGAGCTAAGTGTCTTTCCCAGTTCCTGAAGGTTCCACCCCCAAGGCTTTTAGGGTGGTCTTTAGCAAGCCATTGTAGCGCTCGATCTTCCCGGCAGCTGGTGCATGGTATGGGATGTGGTAAATCCACTCAATCCCATGTTCCTTTGCCCAGTCTCTTATGAGGTGGTTCTTGAAATGGGTTCCATTGTCTGACTCAATTCTCCCAGGGGTGCCGTGTCTCCATAGGATCTGTCTCTCCAGGCCCAGGATGGTGTTGCGAGCAGTGGCATGAGGTACTGGGTAGGTCTCCAGCCACCCTGTACTTGCCTCCACCATGGTCAGTACGTGCTGCTTGCCGCTGTGAGACCGAGGAAGGGTGATGTAGTCGATCTGCCAGGCCTCTCCGTACCTATATTTTGACCATCTCCCCCATACCACAGAGGCTTCATGCGCTTGGCCTGCTTGATGGCAGCACAGATGTCACACTCATGGATGACCTGTGAGATGGCCTCCATAGAGATGTCCACGGATCTGTCCCGAGCCCACCGGTATGTGGCATCTCTCCCTTGGTGGCCAGAAGTGTCATGGGCCCAGCGAGCTAAGAACAGCTCACCCTTGTGTTCCCAATCCAAGTCTATTTGGGAGATTTTAGCAGCCAGGTCTGCTTGGTGGTTGTGCTGGTGTTCTTCATTGGCTCTGCTCTTGGGGACGTGTGCATCTATGTGCCGTACCTTTGTTGGCAGCTTGTCCAGGCGGGCAGCGATGTCTTGCCACAGCTCAGCGGCCCAAACAGGCTTCCCTTTTCTCTGCCACCCGTTCCTCCTCCATTCTTTCAACCACCCCCACAAGGCATTGGCTACCATCCAGGAGTCAGTGTAGAGGTACAGCACTGGCCAGTTCTCCCGTTCCGCTATATCCAAGGCCAGCTGGACAGCTTTTACCTCTGCGTACTGACTGGATTCGCCTTCTCCATCCCTTGCTTCCGCCACTTGCCTTGTTGGGCTCCAGACAGCTGCCTTCCATCTCCGCTTGCTTCCCACAAGCCGGCAGGACCCATCTGTAAATAGGGCATAGCCCTTCTCATGGTCAGGGAGATCGTTGTATGGGGGAGCCTCCTCAGCACGGGTCACTGTCTGCTCTGGTGGCATTCCCAAGTCAGCACCCTCTGGCCAGTTGGTGATCACTTCCACTATGCCAGGGCGTTCAAAGCTCCCCATTCGAGCTCGCTGAGTTATCAGGGCCATCCACTTACTCCAGGTGGCATCTGTGGCATGATGTGGAGTTGAGCCTCTTCCTTTGAACATCCAGGTCAGGACCGGAAGCCTTGGAGCCAGAAATAGAGGTGACTCAGTCCCAATTACCTCAGAGGCAGACCGGACACCCTCATAGGCAGCTAGGATTTCCTTTTCTGTAGCGGTGTAGTTGGCCTCGGAGCCTTTGTACCCCTTACTCCAGAAACCTAGGGGCCTGCCCCTGGCTTCACCAGGAGCCTTCTGCCACAAGCTCCATGTAGGACCATTCTCACCGGCCGCAGTGTACAGCACATTCTTGATCTCTGGTCCAGTTCGAACAGGTCCCAGAGCCATAGCATGGACCACCTCTCGTTTGATCTGGTCGAATGCCACCTGCTGCTCAGGTCCCCACACAAAATCATTTTTCTTCCTTGTTACATGGAAGAGAGGCTTCACAATCTGACTGTACCCGGGAATGTGCATTTTCCAGAAGCCCACAAGCCCCAAAAAGGACTGTGTCTCCTTCTTGTTCGTGGGCTGCACCATAGTGGCTACCCTGTTCACCACCTCCTGAGGGATGTGGCGACGGCCATCCTGCCATTGAACGCCCAGGAACTGGATCTCCCTGGCAGGCCCTTTCACCTTACTTCTCTTGATGGCGAAGCCAGCCTCCAGCAGGATATCGATTATCTTCTCACCCTTCTGGTAGACTTCCTCTGCTGTCTCACCCCATACGATGATGTCATCGATGAACTGCAGGTGCTCAGGGGCTCCACCTTTCTCTAAGGCAGTCTGGATCACCTCATGGCAGATGGTTGAGCTATGGACCCAGCCCTGAGGCAACCGATTCCACTGATACTGTACTCCCCTCCAGGTGAAAGCAAACTGTGGCCTGCATTCTTCTGCAATGGGAATGGAGAAAAAGGCATTAGCAATGTCAATTGTGGCATACCACTTGGCCGCCTTCGATTCTAGCTCGTACTGGAGCTCCAGCATGTCCGGCACGGCAGCGCTGATCGGAGGAGTCACCTCATTCAGGCCACGGTAGTCCACGGTCAGTCTCCATTCCCCATTCGCCTTCCGCACTGGCCATATCGGGCTGTTGAAGGGGGAGTGAGCCTTGCTGATCACCTTCTGGCTCTCCAGTCGTCTAATCAGTTGGTGCATGGGGTGCAGGGAGTCTCTGTTGGTCCTGTATTGCCTGCGATGTACTATGCGAGAGGCAATAGGTAACTTCAAATCCTGCACCTTATGGCTGCCCACTGCGGAGGGGTCATCTGACAGCTCAGGCTTGGTGGACAGCTGTTCTTTGCCTGCAGTCTCCACAGCTGCCACCCCAAACGCCCACTTGTGCCCCTTAGGGTCCTTGAAGCATCCCTCCCGCAGAAAGTCAATGCCAAGAATGCAAGGTGCATCTGGACCAGTCACTATGTCGTGCTTGCCCCATTCATTCCCGGTCAGGCTTATCTCAGCTTGCAGTACAGTCAGGTCTTGTGAGCCCCCTGTGACTCCCTGAATGCTTATGGGTTCAGCCCCTTTGTACCTCGATGGTATCAGGGTGCATTGGGCCCCTGTGTCCACCAGAGCTCGGTACTTCTGGGCTTCTGAAGTGCCAGGCCATTTTACATACACATCCCAGTATACTCTGTTGTCCCTGGCCTCCACCTGGCTGGAGGTAGGGCACCTCTAATGCTGGCGGCGATGTCCACACTTGTCACAGGGTCCTGTGTTACTAGGGGAAGGGTCTCTTGAGCGAGAGGGACCACTCTGGGAAACTGGGGCAGCCCTTCTTCTGGATGAGTTATCCCCGTGGTGCCCACCTTGCAGTTCCCGCACTCTGTTCCAGAGGGCAGAGGTGGGTTGGCGATGCCAGGTGTCCATGTCCTCTCCGTGGTCACAGAGGAACCTCCACAGAGACCCCTTGACATCCCCTGATTGGCTTGGGGTGATCTCCCAGGGGAAAGTCGCTTGTTCCTGATCGCTGAAACCTGGATCCATTCTGACGGGGAAGGGGAAAAGGAGGCGTCGCTCCCCCTTTTCAGTTCAGACATGGAGGTCTTGATCTCTTTGACAATGTCTTTAGCCATAGTTTCTATGGCTGAGATCAGGGGTTTCTGATTTACGCTGTCCTCATATTCCCTTAAATCATTGGCAAACTCACAGACAGTTTTAGGACTTCCATCCTGTCCAGTCAGGAGTATACCTCCTAGTGTGTGAGCATATTTCTGAGGGGCACCCTGGGTGAGTTTCTTTACGAAGGGCCGTCTCATGGGCACCTCATCTGGGTCCGAGGGGAGCTGGCCATCCCCATAAATTATTTCCAGCACAGCCATCTGTCTCAGGTAGCGAATGCCCTGTTCCATTGTTGTCCATCTAACTGGGGCCCAGGGCAGGTCATCTCTTGAGTGGTACCGGCTCTTGATGGCATTGAGGATCCGGGCCCAGAGAGTGTGTGTTCCATCGAGTTTGGCTAACTCTTTGTCCAGACCAGCATCACGAGTCAGGGAGCCTAAGAGCTTCGCTTCCCTCTTATCCAGGTCCACTGTGTCCACCCCTCATCCCAGCATCTCAGGGCCCAGCTCAGTATTGGCTCACCCTCTTTCCTTGCGTAATCCAGACGAGTTTGCCTTAGTTCCTTTCTGGGTAACGATGTAACAGTTATTTCCTGGTCTGACTCATCTTCATCCACCGATGGGTTCTGTGAAGTGCTGGGGTCTGCTGAGGTTCCTTCCTCACCATCTGTGCTTGGTGATGATTTTTGACTTCTTTTCCTGCGTGTGGTGACTGGTGCTAGAGAGACTGTGTTGGCAGGAGCATCAGGGGTTAACTGTGGAACTGCTGGTGGGGGCAAACCCTTGTGCCTGGGGCTCAGGCTGAGATGTGGCACACTCATTACAATCCGACCCCTCCCTCTTTGTGTTTACCGAGTGCTTACAATGCCCACAGCAGACATGCCCCCAGTCGTTAAAGAGTGCAAAGGAGTATGTTATCACCCTCCAAACAGCTCTTAATGGGTTAGCTCGTCCCCCACCCAACACGGTCACAGCAAACGCCCTATAAGGATTACATTCAAGCATATGGAGCATATTGCAATGTACAGCAATTTTCCATCACAGGCACTTTTATCTACACCATTGGTTTCATAGCCTGCTTCAGGAAACTTTCCTGTGTTAGCAAAGTTACCACTGACAGTGAAATTCAATGAATTCAGGAGATATATGCCCAGCTTCATTGGTAAAGTTTTCATCCATTTGATCAGCATCTCTATCATTAACCACACCACATGGTAAGTTATTAATTTGTAGATGTGGGTCCAAAAGATCCAGCCAAACACCCACGCAAAGGCTTGGACCATCAGGTTCTTCAAAATTGCCATCTCTACTTCCAGTCCCTTTTTCGGAAAAAGTATTGCTTTCCCAATGCAAGATTAATTCCCAAGCCCCACGTTGGAGGCGCCAAAAATTGTGGTGGTTTGAGCCTTAACTGGAAGTTAGAGCTCAGATGGGGCAAGGCTGAGAATCTCCTCCCCCCACTTCCCCTCCCCTCTCCTTCCTCCCAACAGAGAGGGGAGAAAAGGAAGGAGCAAATTTACCAAACAATAATTTGGACTCGGCTTGGAAGTAGAGAGGTAAAGAGTTGTCTTTAAGCAATATATATGTATATAACAATAACAGAAGAAATGTTCACAAGGGGCAAGGAACAATAATGGATGGGAGGGGGACAAAAACCAAGAGAGTAATACAAAACCAGCCTTCCTGGAGAAGCGTGGAGGCAGCAGAGAGAGGAATCAGGGCTGACCACGTGGCAGAGGAGCAGGAGGGCAGCTGCAGTAGCTCTCATACAGCAGAGGCAGGAGCCAAGAAGCTGTCCCAACAGCTACAATGTCCTGCTTTTATACCCTAGCTAGGCAGGGAGGGGGAGTGGAACAGACTCAGCCTCCCAGGCGAGAAATGCTCTGCAGGGAGTGAAAAGTACCTGCAAGCCCTCCACCCTGCTTTGTTCTTTTGTTTTCAAAAAAAAAGGGTGTTAACCCACCACAGGATGGAAGCTGCAAAAATGATATAGCTTTATGGTCAGCTACAGCAAATATCTTTGCTTCTCTTTTTATTCCTGGTCTTGCTGCTAAGCAGGCTTTAAAGCAAGTTGAGAAATTGGCTTGTTGGTCAGCTAAACAGGCTAATGTTACTACTGATATTTTAAATCAATTGCTTTTAGATCCAAGTAGTTTAAGGCATGCATATTTGTAGAATAGAGCTGCTATTGATTTTTTGCTTTTAGCTAATGGTCATGGCTGTGAGGATTTTGAAGGCATGTGTTGTTTTAATTTGTCTGATCACAGTCAATCAACTTATAAAAGGATTGCTTGTTTGGAAAATCATAATCAATTGTTAAAGATGTGAATCCTTTTGATCGATGGTTTCAATCTTGGTTTGGAAAGATGTCTCCTTGGCTACTAGGTCTGCTTAAGGAAGGCTTACACTGGATTGGTATTGTTTTGTCGATATTGCTTGTCTTTCTTGCATGTTGCATGTGGATGTATTATGAGAAGTGTAAATGAGGTAACATCTCGAGCTTTTCTTGTACAAAAGAAAAAGGGGGGAATTGTTGGAGAATGGCTTAAATCTAAGGGACATGACTCTGTGGAACAGCTACTTGAGCGGAATGTGTAGGCCGTACTCCATCTTGTTGTTTACTGCCCATAGTTAGCTGGCATGCCGAGGCAGTGAGGTCACTGTGGCCTTGTAGCTGTTCTTGCAGCTGTGTGTTTGTAAGATAACTGGATGGGAAAGGAAGAGCTAGTGAGAAGGAGTTTTCTGAGATTGTACACAGAGCCTTTGATGTTGTACACAGACCTAATTGCAGGTGGGCTGGATATTATAATGTTGCCTTCAGTCAGAGACCAATAGAATAATGACACTTATGCATATTTAGCTGAGATGCTATATAAGCTGTGTATCCGGGCAATAAAGTTGAAGCGTGCTTATCAATCACATTGATTGCTGCCGTCTTCCCTCGCCGCTCCCCAATAGCTAAGCTGTCAGCTCGTGGCTTGGGCAGCAACAGTCTGCGCTGGGTTGGGAACTGGCTGGAGGGCCGGGCCCAGAGAGTGGTGGTCAATGGTGCCACCTCCAGCTGGAGGCCAGTCACCAGTGGCATCCCCAGGGATCAGTGCTGGGCCCCATCCTCTTCAATGTCTTCATTGATGATCTGGATGAGGGGATTGAGACAGTCATCAGCAAATTTGCAGATGACACCAAGTTCGGAGCAGATGTTGGTCTCTTAGAGGGTAGAAGGGCTCTGCAGAGGGACCTCGATCGGCTGGACAGATGGGCAGAGTCCAATGGGATGGAATTCAACAAGTCCAAGTGCCAGGTGCTGCACTTTGGCCACAACAACCCCATGCAGAGCTACAGGCTGGGGTCGGAGTGGCTGGAGAGCGGCCGGACAGAGAGGGACCTGGGGGTGCTGATCGACAGCTGCCTGAACATGAGCCAGCAGTGTGCCCAGGTGGCCAAGAAGGCCAACCGCATCCTGGCCTGCATTAGGAATAGTGTGGCCAGCAGGAGCAGGGAGGTCATTGTGCCCCTGGACTCTGCTTTGGTTAGGCCGCACCTTGAGTCCTGTGTCCAGTTCTGGGCCCCTCAGTTTAAGAAGGACATCGAGACACTTGAACATGTCCAGAGAAGGGCAACAAGGCTGGGGAGAGGCCTTGAGCACAAGCCTGAATTGGATTAATTCAGAAAAAAATAAAATAAAGCCACTGACGCTTGATAAGCGGGATGATTAATTTAAAAAAAAAAGGAATTAATTTATTAAAAACAAAATTTCCACGTCAAACGTTAATAAACTTATTTACAATTTGTTTAGGTTCGCGTATCCGGTGGGGAATCACTTACACAAAATGTTGGTAATATTAATGATATAAACACTTTAGTTGGAGGAAGGATTTGATCTAGAGTAACTACGCTCTTGATATCAAGCTCAAAGTTGAAGGGAAAGCGAGGAGCCGCAATTCCTGATCCAGTAACAAAGTGGGTTTCCTTTGCTCCCTGGTGGAGCAAAGGCAGAGGGTGAGAAGGAAATTAATGTCCAATATACCTTATGAAATCGATAATCGGAATCACTTACGAAGCACTATTCAGTCCGGAGATTCTGAATCAGTCCAAGACGTGGTGTTGTAAGCAGCGGTCAGGAAAGTTTGTAATCCAGAACTCTGTTCTCGGTGTAATTTGTAAAGCCAAAGAAAGGGAAAAAGTAGGATCCAAGCACGTTGCCCAGCACTGAAAGTGAAACTGAAGTACACGTGGTGGATGCTGGTGGAGGGGATGGGCGAGTAGCACACACACCTCACCGGCTGGCGAGGAGCCGTAATCAAGGAAGAAAAGGGGCTGGGTCACCGAAGAACCCCTCTATTTAACTGTTTTTTGAAACAAAACTGACCACTGGCAGAAAAATTATTTGTAACTTAGCCAGTCACCTTCTGGGCATCAGCACAGTGGTGAGTGGTCAGGATACCTGCCAAACAGGTTTGGATGGCTTTTTACTGATACATGTTTTCTTTTGTCTGTCTCCCCTAACTTCTTAGGGCTCTTACTGAAGCCTGTTTTGGGCCTAGTCATGCCCAACCAGGACAAAGCCCTATGAGGAGAGGCTGAGGGAGCTGGGGTTGCTTAGCCTGGAGAAGAGGAGACTCAGGGGAGACCTCATTGCTCTCTACAACTACCGGAAAGGTGGTTGTAGCCAGGAAGGGGTTGGCCTCTTCTCCCTAGCAACCAGCACCAGGACAAGGGGACACAGTCTCAAGCTGCAACAGGGGAAGCTTAGGCTTGAGGTGAGGAGAAAGTTCTTCACCGAGAGAGTGATTCGTCATTGGAATGGGCTGCCCGGGGAGGTGGTTGAGTCACCGTCCCTGGAGGCATTCAAGAGGGGACTGGATGTGGCACTTGGTGCCATGGTCTAGTCGTGAGGTTTGTGGTTACAGGTTGGACTCAATGATCTTCGAGGTCTCTTCCAACCTTGCTAATACTGTGATACTGTGAAGATAGCACTCAGGACATTATGACTGTATTAGTGTGGGTTTGTGCTTGGTAGCCTTCAACACTGAGCAATGCTTGCTGGCTTTTGGTGTTGACCTGACTAAAGTGCTTTTGGTGCAAGTGTGAACTCAGATGGCAAGGAGCTGAGGCTTGTGTGTTGTGCTCCCTTAGCTTAGGATAGACATTTCCTCAGTCTTCAGTGGCCAAAGCCAACATCATAGTAGATGAAGTACTGCCTTGGAAACAGTCTAGTTACAAATTTGATTTCTTAAAAATAGACAGTCTGAATATAAAGGGAGAAACAGCTCATTCTGCATGATGTGGGGAAGGCTGTGGATGTAGTCTGCCTGGACTTCAGCAAGGCACTCTGTGTTGGGTTAGGAACTGGCTGAAGGGCTGAGCCCAGAGAGTGGTGGTGAATGGTGCCTGCTTGCTTTTTTTGTTTGTTTTAGGAATCTGTCTCTGCTAACTTCCCAGGGCTGATGAAGCCATCTTACCTGAGACAGAGTTTGTGGTTCAGACACTGCTATTCTGTTAATGCTACATTTCTGGAGTGAATACCATAACCCTCTATTTTGTGTATGGAATGTTAGCTGGTATGTTCAGTAGGACAAGAAGTTCAATGATTCCAGTTGTGTGTTTTAACCATGTCTTTTTATCACTTCAGCGCCTGCGAATCCTGTACCCAAAAATCCTTGGGGTCCTGCAAAATATTCCCAAAGATGCCTTAACTCATTTTTTTTCAGTACCATTAATAAAGTTCTTGGACATTTAAAGGTAAATCTGCAGTTTGCTTAACTTTCACGCTGAATGGCACTGCACATTATACACACCCCACACTAGATCAGGCTGGCCAGAGCCTCATCCAGCCTGGGCTTAAACACCTCCAGGGATGGGGGCTCAACCACCTCCCTGGACAACCCATTCCAGGGCTTCAGTACTCTCATGCGGAAGAACTTCCTCCTCACGTCAAGCCTGAATCTCCCCACCTCCAGCTTCATTCCATTCCCCCTAGTCCTATCACTACCTGATAGCCTGAGAAGTCCCTCCTCAGCCTTCTTGTCGGCCCCCTTCAGATACTGGAAGGTCACAATGAGGTCACCTGGGAGCCTTCTCTTCTCCAGACTCAACAGCCCCAACTCCTTCAGTCTGTCCTCATAGGAGAGGTGCTCCAGCCCTCTGATCATCCTTGTGGCCCTTCTCTGGACACCTTCCAGCACCTCCGTATCCCTCTTGTAATAGGGGCTTCAGAACTGGATGCAGTACTGCAGGTGGGGTCTCACCAGAGCTGAGTAGAAGGGGAGAATCCCCTCCCTTGACCTGCTGGCCACACTTCTCTTGATGCAGCCCAGGATCTGATTGGCTTTCCGGGCTGCAAGTGCACACTGAGAGCTTATGTTGAGCTTCTCGTCCACCAGCACCCCCAAGTCTCTCTTCTCAGGGCTGCTCTCCAGCCAGTCCCTGCCCAGCCTGGATTTGTGCCTGGGGTTGCCTCGACCCAGATGCAGGAGCCTGCGCTTGGTCATGAGGTTGGCTTGTGCCCACCTCTCCAGCCTGTCCAGGTCCCTCTGGATGGCATCCCTTCCCTCCAGCGTGTCTGCTGCACCACACAGCTTGGTGTCACCGGCAAACTTGCTGAGGGTGCACTCAATGCCACTGTCCATGGCACCCACAAAGATGTTGAACAAGCCTGGTGCCAGGACTGATCCCTAAGGGACTCTGCTTGTCCCTGGCCTCCACTGGGACATGGACCCATTGACAGCCACTCTTGGGGTGCGGCCATCAAGCCAGTTCTGTATCCATCTAGTGGTCCACCCATCAAACCCCGTGTCACCAGTTTGGAGACCAGGATGTGGTGCGGGACAGTGTCGAAGGCTTTGCTCAGGTCCAGGTAAACGCGTAAGCCACTGTATTTGACGTGTATTTGCATAAGGCAGAATCCACAATGCACCCCTCAGAAAAAGGGCATCTATGGCCCCAGACCAATTTGTCCCATAGGGCCAGGAGGTGGAATGTCATGGTAGGGCCAAAGGGCCCCAGCACAAGCTCAGACAGACCCTCGTGTCTAGATATGGTCCCCCTCTCCTCCTCCTGCAGAAGGTCGGGGCAGACGGCCAGCCTGGATGGGCAATGAACTTTTAATAGAACTTAGGGAAAAAAAGAGGGTGTATCATCTTTGGAAGAAAGGGGAGGCAACCTACAGAATGTTTAGGGATGTTGCTAGGTTGTGCAGGAAGAAAATTAGGGAGGCAAAAGCCCATTTAGAACTTAGACTGGCCTCTGCTGTGAAGGACAACAAAAGTCCTTCTATAAATACATCAATAGCAAGAAGAAGGGCAAGGACAACCTCCACTCCTTGGTTGACACGGAGGGGAACGTTGTAACAAAGAATGAGGAAAAGGCAGAGGTACTTAACACCTTCTTTGCCTCAGTCTTCACTAGCAGGGCAGAATGTCTTCCAGACAGCTGGCCTGCAGAGCTGGCAGAAGGAGCCAGAGAGATGCATAGTTTCCCACTGCTCCAAGAGGAAGTTAGAGATCTACTGAGCCGCTTGGACCCCCACAAGGCCATGGGACCGGATGGGATCCATCCTAGGGTGCTGAGATTGCTGACAGATGAGCTGTCCAAGCCACTTTCCATCATTTTTCAGCAGTCCTGGCTCACTGGAGAGGTCCCAGAAGACTGGAAGCTGGCTAACATGGTGCCCATCCACAAGAAGGGCCGGTTGGATGAGCCAGGGAATTATAGGCCTGTCAGCCTGACCTCAGTGCCAGGCAAGATTATGGAACGGGTCATCTCGAGTGCGATCACACAGCACTTACAGGATGACCAGGGGCTCAGGCCTAGCCAGCATGGATTTAGGAGGGGCAGGTCCTGCCTGACCAACCTGATCTCCTTCTATGATCAGGTGACCCGCCTGGTGGACGTGGGGAGTCCTGTGGATGTGGTCTACCTGGACCTCAGCAAGGCCTTTGACACCGTTCCCCACAGCAAACTCCTGGCCAAGCTGGCAGCCCATGGCTTGGACAGGAGCACACTGTGTTGGGTTAGGAACTGGCTGGAGGGCCGAGCCCAGAGAGTAATGGTGAATGGCACCACATCCAGCTGGCGGCCTGTCACTAGTGGTGTGCCCCAGGGATCAGTACTGGGCCCCATGCTCTTCAACATCTTTATTGATGATCTGGATGAGGGCATTGAGTCCATCATCAGTAAAATTGCAGATGACACCAAGCTGGGGGCAGCAGTTGATTTGCTGGAGGGCAGAGAGGCTTTGCAGAGGGACCTCGACAGGCTGGTCAGATGGGCAGAGTCCAATGGCATGAGATTTAACACATCCAAGTGCCGGATTCTGCACATTGGCCACAACAACCCAGGCAGTGCTACAGGCTGGGGTCAGAGTGGCTGGAGAGTGGCCAGGCAGAGAGGGACCTGGGGGTACTGGTTGATTGTAGGCGGAACATGAGCCTGCAGTGTGCCCAGGCAGCCAAGAAGGCCAATGGCATCCTGGCTTGCATCAGGAACAGTGTGGCCAGCAGGAGCAGGGAGGTCATTGTCTCCCTGTACACTGCACTGGTTAGGCCACCCCTGTCTTCACGTGCTTACGGCTCGTGAGGCCAGCGCCTTCGGCGGCGGAATTTGAACAGCGGACAGCGCTTCGCGAGGGCTCCGCTCGGCAGCAGCCCCTTCGGAACAGCGCCGGATCGGCGGCCACTTGGGCGGGCTTTCGCGCTTCTCCTCCTCGGGCTGCGGTGGCGGCTGAGCTCGCCACGCTTCCTGAACGCACAGCGGCACTCGGGGCGGCCCTGTCTTCATGTGCTTACGGGGCTCGTGAGGCCAGCGCCGGCGGCGGAATTTGAACAGCGGACAGCGCGTCGCGCGGGGCTCCGCTCGGCAGCAGCCCCTTCGGAACAGCGCCGGATCGGCGGCCACTTGGGCGGGCTTTCGCGCTTCTCCTCCTCGGGCTGCGGTGGCGGCTGAGCTCGCCACGCTTCCTGAACGCACAGCGGCAACTCGGGCGGCCCTGTCTTCACGTGCTTACGGCTTGTGAGGCCAGCGCTTCGGCGGCGGAATTTGAACAGCGGACAGCACTTCGCGCGGGGCGCCGGCAGCAGCCCCTTTCGGAACAGCGCCGGATCGGCGGCCACAGGGGCGGGCTTTCGCGCTTCTCCTCGGGCTGCGGTGGCGGCTGAGCTCGCCACGCTTCCTGAATGCACAGCGGCACTCGGGCGGCCCTGTCTTCACGTGCTTACGGCTCGTGAGGCCAGCGCCTTCGGCGGCGCGGAATTGGAACAGCGGGCAGTGCTTCGCGGGGCTCCGCTCGGCAGCAGCCCCTTCGGGAACAGCGCGGGCGCCTTCGGCGGCGGAATTTGAACAGCGGACAGCGGTTCGCGGCTCCGCTCGGCAGCAGCCCCTTCTCTGGTACTCTCTCGCGCTCTCGCGCGCCGCCGCACTTTTTTTCTAAATTTTTGTCCAGTGGGTGGCGTGTCCAGGGGCAGCCACGGCCGTGGCCAGGGGCAGCATGGTTATAACGCGCAGCAAAATCTCCTTTAAAAAATCAGTGTCGACCCAGACTGAGGTAGAACACAAGCAGGTAGCTGTCCAGGTATCTGGCTGTAGTGAGTGCTGGGGCCTGGCTCTTGAGATGCAGGGTAGTGGGGGCAACTCTTGCATTAGGTGTGAGCAGATTGGCTATCTGCTCGACCTTGTGGCCAGACTAAAGGATGAGGTTGCTAGTCTTAGAGATGTATGGGATTGTAGAAAAGTGATGAGCCACAGGAGGGAAAGAGATGAACCCGAGTAAGCAGGCTCCACAGGCTCCCCCAGCAGAGACTGGTTGTTCGAAAAGCAGAGGGGAATGGATACACGTTCCTCTCAAAGGACACAAATTAAAACCTCCTTGCCTCCCCCCACCTCCCTCACTGCCCTTGGAAAACAGGTATGGGGCGCTGGAGATCGAGGGTGAGGTGATACTGATGCCGGAGGACACACCATCTGGGGTCTTCCTGAGGCTAAACAGCCTAAGGTTAAACAGCCTAAGGTTAAACAGCCTAAGGTAAAGCAGCCTAAGGCAACGCAGCCTAAGGTTAAACAGCCTTCCCCTGGCATCAGGACTTGCTCCCTAAAAAAGAAAAGGAGGGTAATTGTAATTGGTGATTCCCTCCTGAGGGGAACAGAAGGTCCCATATGTAGGCCGGACCCATCTCATAGGGAAGTTATTAGCCTAGCAGAGTCCAAGTTGGAGATGTTACCAGAAGGCTGCCCAGTCTGGTACAGCCCTCAGATTATTATCCCTTATGGTCATGCAGTTAGGGAATGATGATGTTGGTACCAGGCCTCCCAGGGCTATCAAAAATGACCTCAGGGCCCTGGGA